>CM074718.1:645049166-645309166 GCA_037306005.1 Rhinophrynus dorsalis
GTTTGGACTGGTACTTTTTATAGAGGACGAGATCATGAACGCACTCAGTCTGTGCCTATACAATGACTTGGACACGAATATGCAAGAGAGCGAGCAAGGTCTTACACCATCATCGGAGGAGGTGTGAAGGAGCAATACTTGGGGAGGAGAACAGAGGAAGATTGGTAGGCTGTGGTACAAAGCTGTACTGCAGCCTGTACAGAACGGACATCACTGGCTTAAGTTTAAAAGGCAATATCTTGGGAAATAATTATATTGAAAAAAAACCCAAAAAGAATAACAGCTTCAGTACAAGGGAACTTTGAGATGAAGACAAGTTTACTAGAGGTGAGAGTTCCCTTTAAGTATTACTATCCCTTTAAGTCTATCAACTATGTAACTATACCACGCAGGAGTGGAGCAGGGATAGTCAAATGGAGGAAAGGACTTACTACCAGGAAGGCGACCGCAGATATATTTGGGATCAAGCAGGGTCAGTGAACAGTTACAGCATAAGGCAAGGAATACGAAATCACTGGAGAAAGGCTAAATAATCTGGCAAAAAGGAAGTATATGGGATTGACTAATAAAAAAACTAAATAAAGGTGTCATTATTAGGTTCTTGAATATACTAGACTCCAAGGTATCCAATGATTGATCAGGCTAACATTACTACAGGAGATGCCCAGCATCCTTACCAGTACAGCGAGCAGAGCCCAGGGCCGGATTTACATCTCAGGAGCCTGCAGGCACAGAAATCTGAAACGACCCCCCCCCCCCCCTCATTGGCCATCTCCACTAGACACCTCCACAATGCTCCTAACCTCCACATTGCCCCCCCCCATCATCTCCATATTGCCCCCATCAGCTCCATATTACCTCCATCGGCTCCAACTTGCCTCCATCAGCTCCAACTTGCCCTTACATTGCCCCATCATCTCCAAAGTACCTCCATCAGCTCCAAATTGCCCTCATATTATCCCCATCAGCTCCACATTGCCCCCATCATCTCCAACTTCACTCCATCAGCTCCAACTTGCCCTCACATTGCCCTCATCATCTCCACATTGCCCCCATCAGCTCCAACTTGTCCTCACATTGCCCCCATCAGCTCCACATTGGCCCCAGTATCCGTTTCCTACCTCCCTGGTGGTCCAGCGGCAGGAGAAGTCTGTGAATCCTTCTGCACAGACCCGTAGCTGCTGTTGCTCCTGTGCAGTTTTCTCTTTATGAATGCAGAGCACTGGGAGATTATATCATCTCCCAGCGCTCTGCATTACTAAAGAGCCAATGAGGGAGCAACAGCAAGATCTCACCACGCGATAGGCAGCGGGTAGGGTTACTGTTGCCACAGCGAGATGCAATGTGAATGAATATATAAAAAAAATAAATAAATAGAAAAATTATTGATTCCAATGACAGGCGCCCTTCTGTGGAGTGCGCCTGTAGGCAGATGCCTACTCTGCATTATGGGAGAGCCGCTGCTTCGCAGGTGAGAAGATGCGAGTTCAGAGTCTGACAATGATGTTTATAACAGCATACTTTACTCCAAATTCATTTTATCAATGTAAACTAAAAATGTTATAGGACTAAATGCATGATATACAAGATGTATGTTAAAAAATATATGTTTCATCACTGTTAAGTTGTCAATAAAACTTGTGCTATTATTGATTAAAATAAAAGTGCTGTGAATCGATCACTGGTAAACTTTTTATTAATTAGAAATAAAATTAAAGCATTACTGCAAAATGCAGTAATTTGGTCTGCATTAATTTGGTCTTTTAACTACTTGAATGCTAGACAGGTATCAGTGCAATGCTCTGCAATATGATGGCGATCTCTAGCACTCAAGTGGTTAAAAGTCCCAATTACATTGGTGGGGATTTTTAGTTGTTTGTTATAATGAAGGTGGTTTGCAATGAAATTGCTCCATTTCTTCTTAGTACGTTGGCCTCTAAATTTGTGAATCCTTTTGTGAGACAGATGTTCCTATAATACAATGTAATGCGGTTAAATGAACTATATCATAACTCTAATGAAAACACCTATAAACTGAGTGGAGCCACTATTATATTACAATATCTTCATAATAAAACATATTTAATATACTAAATCTATGTTAATCCAATAAAGTTATAACCATCATTAAGAACTGAAATCCCGATATTAGAATTCTGACTTTTTGTTATCCTAAAAGAGAGGTCGTTTGACACTTTTAACAACCTTTATATTCACTTTTTACATGTGAATGTTTATTTCCTTTTTCTCCAAACAGATGTAAAACTTATCAGCTGTAAGTCAAGGATTAGTTCAAAATGTCTACTATATAAACAATAGGTGATGCTGTCTTGTGTCAAAGAGATCACCTAAGATTAATCAGTGCTACAGGTATGCAATGTCTTCTGTCCTCCTCAATATAGTATTAGATTTTTCACAATTCCAGCAGTCTATAAAAAATAGTGCCCCAACATTGATTTATACCACTGCATAAAATTATGGATTTGATAAATGTGAAGGGAAGTACCTGCAGTGACCATGTGTCCTTGATTGCCTAGGACAGTCCTACAATTTAAACAGGAGTTCCATTGCCCCGGCACCCTCCTGCAAGGACAATATAAAGTCTAGGAATGAAGACTATAGAGCACAGCATTCTAAACAGTAGAAGAGAACTGCTCACTGACTACAGTGACAGAGAAGCCTGTGCTGTGCTAAAAGAAAACGACCTCCACAGAGTGTTCTAAATACTAGAGGAAGAACGGAACCCAGTTCCTTAACATGAAACACAAGCTGTGGCAACATTTTTCTGTAGTGTCAGGCTAAACTAAGAATTGGGATCTAACATACATTTTTGCAGAGGCGTAAATAGAAATCACCGGGCCCTGGTGCGAAAATTGCCGTGGGTCCCTGTGACCCCACCATGCAACTCCACAGCAGAAATGCCACTTATTCATTGTCCATCTCCACATTATACGCCCCATTGTCCACCTCCACAATGTCCCCATTATACATTTAAAATTGCCCCACCTGTCCACTCCACTTCATTGCCCCCACTCCTTCACTGCCCCCAAGGAAGACCCCACTTCTGACAATGAGGGTGAACACCTCTGGGTGCAGTTCCTACTGTCCGCTGTCCACCGTGTGCCGACTGAGGAAGTCTGCCATGATGTTGTCTACGCCGGGAATGTGCACTGCGGATATGACAAAATAGCCTTGATCTCTAACCAAGCGATGAGACTTCTTGTTCTGCCCTGCTTGTTGATGTAGGCTACTGCCGTGGCGTTGTCGGACTGGACCTGAACTGGGCAGTCCTCCAGCTGGCGTTTCCAGTGGTGTAGGGCATGAAATATCGCCCTGAAGCTCCAACACATTGATGGGAAGGAGCGATTCCTCCAGAGACCACCGACCATGAGCACCCAAGCTACCCAGGACCGCCCCCCAGCCGGAGATGCTGGCATCCGTTGTCACCATGGTCCAGAAGGATAACAGAAAGGACTTGCCCTTCAGCAGATTGGAGAGGTCGAGCCACCATGACAAACAGTTCCACATGAAGAGGGAGGGACACTGATATCTTCAGAAGGTCCAGCTGACCCCTACACACCTGGATCACAAACCTCTGCCATGGCTCAAACCAGGGAACTCCAAACGGGACCGCTTCTATTGTGGAAATGAACTTCCCCACTAGAGAGGACACCTTCTTGGCTGGAACTGGATCATGAGCCAGAACAGCCGATACCCTGTGGGCGGTCTGATGAGCCACCTCGTCCGTGAGAAACGCCATGCTCTGCTTAATGTCGAAGAGAAGGCCCAGGAAGACCAGACGCTGAGATGGAACAAGATCCGACTTGTCCATGTTGAGGATCCACCCATGATGGGTGAACGCATGAATGCAGTCCCGAGCCTGCTGATGAAGAAGGTCCGCAGAAGGGGCTTTCAGAAGTAGTGCGCTGATGCCGTCCCGATGTAGGATGGATACTATGGCTCCCAGGACACGATTGATGACTTGAGGAGCTGTACTCAAATCAAAGGGAAGAGCTGAAAACTGAAAATGCCCTTGGTCGCAGGCAAATCTGAGATACTGCCGGCTCTCTGGATGAATGCCGATGTGTAGATACGCGTCCTGAAGTTCCAGAGAGGCAAGGAATTCCCATGGGGATATAGCAGCAATCACCATCCTTAGGGACTCCTAGTGATAATGAGTCTTGATCACATGCCTCTGCCCTGAACTGGAACAGGTTCCAGAACATCCTTGTCCAGAAGAACCTGGATAGCGCCATCGAACAGACAGCGTTTCTCTACACCCTGGGACGTATGAGAGGGGAAAATCGAAAGGGAAGAAGAGAGGCAAAAGGGATCCTGTACCCTTCCACCACCACCTGCAAAACCCACGGGTCCACCACTGAGTCCTCTCAGACGCTGTGGTAGTGATGCAGACAGCCACCCACAGCCGAGTGGGGATCTGGGTTCAGCGAGTCATGTTGAAGAAGGCTTGGAAGCCTTGGCCTTGGAGGAGACCTTGGACTTCCGTTGTTTTTTGGGCTTGGAGGAGGTTCACCGGACGTGTCCCAGTCTGGAAGGGATGAAAAAGCCAATTACGCTTGATAGGCGTCTTCTTCCTGGTAACCATAGGCAAAAGGGTACTCTTTCCCCCTGTGGCCTCACTAATCAGACCCTTAAGATCTGGCCCAAACAAACAAAGAGAAGCCTTGAAAACGCAACGAGAGCAAAGCTTTCTTGGAAGCAGTATCAGCAGACCAGATCTTGAGTCAAAGAGCTCATCTGGCAACCACAGACATGGTGGAAACCCTTGCCACCAAACGGATGGCATCAAACAACGCAGCAGAAATATAGTGCTGGGCCTCAAAAATGTTGGCAAGAAGCCACAACATATCCGAAGTAGAAGCACCCTGACGGACAGCAAGGGTGAGCTGTTCAGTCCAGACCACAATGGCCCGGTTCACCCATGCCGCAGCAAACGCGGGAAGCATGGCAGTACCAGCGGTGGCAAAAATGGACTCAAGTTTTTTGTCAGTCCAGTCTTTCAGAGTGGATGCATCAGCAACTGGCAAGGCAGTGGACTTCAATAGCCTGGAGACAGGTGAATCCACCTTGGGGGGGGATGAACCCACTAAGCAAGCGCTACCTCAGAGAAGGGGTAAAGCTTGGAAAATTTCTTGGAAACAGAAGGTTTCCTGTCTGGAGACTTCCACTCATCAGATACAAGGTGGTCAAGAGTGGGGATAGGTGGAAGACAAGTATGGGGCCTCTTCTTAGGCTCCTGAAATACATCAGAGGGATCCGAAGAAATCTCATGAACGAAGAGAATGTTTAGTGTGATTAAGATGGCCCTGATCAGGTCCTCAGCCGAGGGATCAGGATCAGCCTCAAAGGGGTCCCCACAATACTGAGAGGAGCCCACAGCAGAACATTCCTCAACGTCCGAAACCACCAACAGCTCCTCCTCAGAGGAATCTGATACATCAGGTACTCCCTGTGGTTTCGGCAAGGAAGATCTGACGGAAGTAGAGGACTGCCAGGAGTGGAAGACCCTCTGTAACTAGTAGCAGCCTTGAACTCTTGCACCCAAACTGGCTCTATTGCATGGCTGGAGGTCCCTGGGGAGGGTCAGGGACAGCAGAACATGCTGGGCATAAATGACCTGAGAATTCTCTAGGTAACCCTGAATGACATGAGAAGCAATGGGCAATAGGGGACACAGGGACCCCAGCTTCCTTAGTCTTAGGCCTGGCCCCAAGCTCT
The DNA here is from genome assembly GCA_037306005.1 of Rhinophrynus dorsalis. Lineage (NCBI taxonomy): Eukaryota > Metazoa > Chordata > Amphibia > Anura > Rhinophrynidae > Rhinophrynus > Rhinophrynus dorsalis. The sequence goes on from CM074718.1 coordinate 645,054,906, forward strand.
AACAGATCAGACATTCTCATAGTGTCAAAACGTTTAAAGTATAAGGAATCACCCAAATACAGTGTGTAAGATTAAAAGGTCACCCCAGAAATCGCTAAAATGCACTTATCTGGCAGGTGAAGGGTTAATCTGTGTAGGATACTCGTTCAGGAAAAGCACAAAATGGCTGCCACGGAAGGAGCCAATCAGAAACAAGCATGCGAAGCAAGCAATCATGGGAAATGTAGTTTTCCCAGAAAAAGTACCCCAACAGTGCCCGAAGCCCCCAGAGCCCCCCAACACACACCAAACATTAAATGGATAATACAGCAAGGGTAGACAAACAAAATGAGCAATCTCTGAAGTCGCTACGATGAGCAGTTGCAGAGATATTTCCCAAACTGTACAGTCCCATAGAAGGGAATGGAGCAATGGAGTCTATGTGGTAAAAGCGCACCAAATTTTGAAAAGTTGGAATTGAGAAGTAAATGTGCACTAGACATTACTAGAACATGTCACTAGACCCAATAAACAATGAAGCCAGTAGGAAAACTGCCAACAACCCGCCAAAAGATGCTAAACCAGCAACTAAAGGGTTAAGTTACCACAGGAATTTGCTCCAAAACACCCAACAGACATACAGATAAACTCAATGAGTGCAGGAGTGTGCAATAGGAACGCCAAAGGAAAACCCCTGTGCGGAGGGGCACTGTGGTGCATGTGGACCTGCAGCACTAAAAGGGTTGCTCACCTTTCCTGCACATCTTCTGCCTTCAGATCACCATGTATTAAGAAGAAGCCTCAGTGGGCAACTCCTGGGGAAAGAACTCAAACCTAAGATTTTCCCCCCAGGGCTTAAGGTCCACAAAAAGCACCTGGATACTGAGCTAGCCACATCTAAGGGCATTGTCAGTTATGGTAATCCGCCTAATGGTGGTATGTAACAGAAAACTAACAAATTTGATAAAACTATAGCAGAACTGTGCACTTGCCTGTATCTTCACCCAAGGAACAAATCTTACTGGAGCTGAGGAGGGAAGGTAGGCTTCACCGCCTGCATTCACTTCTAGAATTGTTCCTGCCTACTTAAAGGGGCGGATCGCCTACCCAAAGTTATCAGGAACCTGTATTGGACGACAGAGAAATGTAACTAATACTCGGAGCTAAAGTTTACTTAAGGTATTACTATCCCTTTAAACTCCCTGGAAAGCAATCTAAACGTGCATCTTTTGAGAGGGGTACCCAACGCATTGCTACAAAATGCATTGGATACCCCCTGGCACTCAAAGGGTTAAACACTGAGCATAATTTTTACTCACAGCTGTATTTTTTTTTTTTTTTTTTTTGGTACTAATCACGGATTAGTGGACATTCCCAGCCCTGACTGTGGGTGCATTTCTTCCGTAACCAACTTGCACCATAGAGGACCAGAAAAAATTCCTGTCGATTTTAATTCATACTTTTCATTTACTGAATGTTAAAGAGATCTCCAAAGCATTGCATTGCAAAGTGATGCAGACCGCTCTAGGATTGAAGTGGTTATAAAGCCCCATAGAAATCACAGAGATTTATACATCCCCTATAACGCAGTTGGTTTGCCTCAGAATGGCACCATTTTCCTGTCATACAAATGGGTCTATCACTTCACAGAGCACACAGGAATAATGGACTTCACCTTAGGATGAACACAGTTCAGACCACAGAAGCAGTCTGGAAATAGAGTATAGAGTGTGAAGTGCTCAGGGTTATTACCCACATAGCTGCTGTGAAACCTACTCTCAGTGTGGTATGTGGAAGCGCGCCTCGGTATGATTACATGTCTGTACACTAGGTGCTCAAGTGTCATCGTGAGATTACTGTTAGTCTGTCAGAAGAGCGGTATCAACAGATCTTTTTTTGTTTAAACTGCTCTCATAAGTCCCACCATCCAGCTAGCCGGCAATATTAAAAAAAGGACATTTTTTAATCTAGTGAGCCTTTATGCACAAGGCAAATGTCCCTAAGGGGGTCAAATAAAACTTTCAGTATACTTTATGTGGGCTTTAACACCTTGAATGCTAGTGATCTCTTCAATGCAGAGCCAACTGACAAAAGTCTCCAATTTGGTTGGCACGACTTGATGATGTCGCTCATACACAGTGAGAAAAATACCCAATCTGGTGCGTGTCAACTAGACTGGATAGAACCGGCTGACAGGATCATACTGTGTATAGACACCTTTAAGGATTTTATTTCTCCTCCATGGTGTAGTCGGTTTGATCTAGAATGTCTACTCTCTTCTCATTTAGATAAGGACTTGGTACGAGAGAGAACATCTTCTTGCACTCCGGGATGTCATGTCCATGAACGTGGATATGACGCCTACTGGAAGGACCCCTGGACCACAAACTCCACCTACATTAACTTTTTTTTACTTTTTTTTTTTAACCTCAATCAACAAATAAGGTCATTTGCACTCAGTTCCAAGAGAGACCACTTATTTTTGTGTTGTGCTAGTATAATCAACAAAATTTCAGAAAGGGGCATCCCATTCGTCATGTAGGTTACAGAAATGGAGAAATTGAGCTCGTATACATGCATGATTGAATAAACAATGCATCCAATGGTAGGGCGCACAGTAGCCCCCTCTAGTGATAAGGGGTGTATAACTGCAACAACAACAACAGTGATAAGTATTTACATATCATGTTAAGACTTCACTTTGCTATGAACAAATTATATACATACTGCATTATATCACAGAACTTGTGCCAAAGAGGTAAGTAATGTGTTGCAGACCCCCTGGCAGTTGAAGGGTTAACATCAGCTATAGAAAAGTGAAGGTAAACATAAGGTGGTTTTGTTTTTCTCACTGGCATGTCATCCTGGGGCAAAGGTCACAATCCAGGATGGCATGACCAAGACACAGGCATTCAGTACAGCTCAGCATCGGTTGGAAGGGTATTCAGAGTCGGCTAACAAGTGGCAAATCTTCAAAGGAAGAAAATCCAACATGCACCTTCTGCTTATTGGCATGCACATTCCTCCTCGTCTGGCAAGCGGCCACATCCAAAAACAGGATTGCGTTTCACATAGAGGAAGTGAAAGGAAATAGCAGACGGGTCTCTCAGAAGGAGCTAAATATGGAATACATGTTGAAAAGCTCTGCTTTTTGATCACTGCACTACACTGGATGACAAGGCAATGCACCCAGCATTTGGAAGAGCACAGAACACAAGGTGGCATGTAAAAAATGTATTTGTATTAATCCCTGGGTGCAAGAGAGGTCTACAATTGCTCTAGGATCCAAGGAGTTAAAAGGGAAATTTCTCCGAGTAATAAGTGGCTCTTAAAAAGAAGTATGCCTCAAATGTATCCCAATACTTGCTTTAATATGGGTCACCAGTATACAGAACAAATCTATACTATTGTGGAGGAACCTCAAACTACACACGTCTTAGAATCCAAAATATCTGTCCTCTCCAGAGGGGTCTAAATGTGACAGTAGTGTGGACTCCACAAGGAAAAGCCATGCAGACAGTACTAGACCCTACAATTTATCACACATTCCCATATTTCTAATGCCCTCTAATACACCGGTATTAAAAAAGAAAATGGTGCAAACTCCAAAATATATCGACCGCTAAAAAACCCGAAAACCTCCAAAAACATAAAAGTCCATCAATCCTCTTGACTGAAAGGGATAGTAATACTTCGTTTTATCTTTATTTTATTTTGTAGGCATTAAAAAAACATGAAGAACGATGTAAGTCTTATCTCTCAAACCTTTATGGTTTGAGATATATTCACAAGCAAAGACCAGACAGATAACAGCAGGGGACAATCTTCTTCCTATGAAAACAATGAAAGCCCTGCCCCCCTTGACAAGTTTTTCAGGTTTTTCCTTTATCTTAATTGAAGATTGTCCCTCTCTGCAATCTACCTGGGCACCTCCCTTCTGATCTGGCTGAACAGTGTTACATCAGTAAGAGGGGCGGGGGGGATACTTTGTCATTGAATTACTCTTGAACTACCAATCTGACAGAATTGAAATAACACTCTACAAATAGTCCAAATACTATGATTACAGCTGATTTTATTATGAAACATTACTATCCCTTTAAGTAGATTCCACAAAAAGTGAAATAGTTTAGTCACCTCACTATTCATATATAACAAAGGAGCATCACTTATCTGAACATAACATATTCAATATCAGTCATGTTCCACTCTGTCCAATCTTTATGTGGAGGAATAATGTGTATGATCACCAAAACATACAAAGGCTCCAACGGACCTCGGGTAAGATTCTTAAAGTGTTGTCCTAAAAATTATCATGTATATATTGGGACATGCACACATTATAATAAAATCTGTGGATAATTTTACATTGCTACTGACTCATGGTTTCAATGACCACTGGATTTGTGTGCTTCTCCCTCTTCTGTCGGCATCTTTGTAATGATTTTCGCTTTCGTATGTTGGCGTATCCTCTCAGTTCTCCGCCATGATGTATTCAATAGCATACATTGTTGCAACATTGACTCTTAAATGATGAGTGTGGCCAATTGCATGGTGGTATACAAGATCGCAGTCATCATTATAAGTTGAATAAGTGCAAATAAAATAAAGTTCCAATGCGTTTTGAGATCTGGTCTGATCTCTACCTCAGGGAAAACTTAAAACACAGTTAAAATCCATTGTTTGTTTCTATGAGAGATGTAAATATTGTTCAATAATAATATCTAAACAATTTTATGTTACAGAAATGCTGCCATTTAGGTATGTTTATATACTATGTCAGTATGTGTGGGACATGTTGGGACTCTCATAGCAGAAAGTGCTCCCTATGTTGATTTCTTAGCACAGTTAAAATACAGTCATTTGTAAACTCCAGAATTAACATGACCACTTTTTGTAGCTTTGGAAAGCTGTGTATGAGATACACGGCTCTCTCCTTTCACTTTTAAATGGTTACATTCATTTGTAACTGATAAGACTGTTCCAGTCTTTAATCGTTTCATGTTTTACATCCCTGCTCCTTGCTGAGATTAAAAAGAAAATGTAACGTAAGGCCTAAAACCTAATTTAGAAACTGGAGTACAGTGTTGAGTACCAGTTTAAAAAAAAAAAATTATTATTCTACAGGGAATAGTACAGATAGTATAAAGAGCCTAACCAGATTGGGTTTGTTTACATTAGAGAAAAAAACTTATAAATCAAAACAAAAATTAGGATTCTCCACTCAGATTAAAGTTAATGGGGGTCTATTATACAAAGCTTTTAGTGTTTCTTTAACCCTTTGAGTGCCAGAGAGGTACTCAACTCATTGCAGAGCATTGCGTACCCCTCTGGCACACAAAGGGTTAACTCTGAGTGCCAGAAGGGTATCCAGCGCAATGCATCGAATACCCATCTGGCACTCAAAGGGTTAATGGCCAGCTGTGATTCATGGGATTTGTAGACCAATAGAAGATACCGGCAGCTGAGGATAATGGGTGTTGAGGTACAAAAACTTCTACAAAAGCCAACAATTACAGAACAAGAGCTGATGATTAGAGCTTTTGGTACAATTGCTGGAAACCCTTAGGTTAAGGGTTAGCTGAGGATGATGGGAGTTTTAGTTCAACAACAACTGGAGAATCCTATTCGCAAGCACTAGTCTAAATAAACACTTGCAAAATAAGATCAGTTTAGCATCTATTTATTTTTTTTACCCAATGATTAGAAATGTCCCAAAAAGTCATTTTTTTGCCAATGTCCACTAGCTGTAGAGCTGCCACATTCATTAGGGTAAAATGTCTTTCTACAGATCCCTATAAATAAAGCATTGGCAGCAATTGTTACCGTAAAATCTCAGGTATAATACGCACCTGTGTATAATACGCAGGTGTATATTATGCCCAAGATTTTAGGGGAAAACAAGAGTGCCTATGTATAATACGCACCCTTGTTTCCCCCTTTACTTAAAAAAAAATTATTGCTGCCGGCTACCTTCCCTCCCTCCCCCCCAGTGCGACCTGATGTCAAAAGAAGCCTTACTTTCTTTTGCTGCACTTGAATACAGTGATCTGTGTTAAGCTCTGTGTCCCATCTTCCCTGCGGGCAGGCGGCAGGCTTGCATTTTCCTCCCGCTTCCTTCAATGGACTTTCTGGACCTTCCACCCCCAGCCAATGGTAATACAGGTGCATTATCATTGGCTGGAGGCAGAAGGTCCTGAAAGTCCATTGAAGGAAGCGGGAGGAAAATGCAAGCCTGCCGCCCACCCGCAGGGAAGATGGGACACAGAGCTTAACACAGATCACTGTATTCAAGGGCAGCAAAAGAAAGTAAGGCTTCTTTTGACATCAGGTCGCGCTGGGGGGTTGGAAGGGAAGGTAGCCGGCAGTAATAAAAAAAATTTTAAGTCATCAAAAAACACTCTCGGGTATAATACGCACCCCCCACTTCACATAAGGTGAAGAGGGGTAAAATTGTGCATATTATACCCGAGATTTTACGGTATATGTTTTCTCTGAATGCATCAAGGCTGGTTTTGTAGCCGTATGACTAATCTGTGATGTAGCTGGCATCCTTGGATCATGAAAGTTTACTTTTCAATGTTTCTTACTTTTTATATACTTAATATCTGAGAACTCTTTCTGCAAACAGACCTTGATAAGAAAAATAATTTTGCCCAATGGAGAGATTTGTTCTAAAGCAGAGGTTTAAAAAAAGACAGCGACCAGCTGTTTTTTGGACTATAATTCCCATCATCCTCAGTTGATCAATACACCACTATTTTTCATCCCTGTTCTACATGATTCTAGTTCTGCAGATTATCTTTTCATGGAAAACATTCCCCATTTTGTCTCACAATGAAATTTAGAATAAAATGGATGCATGTCCCACATAGAGTTTGTTTAAGAATGAATTAAATTTGTAAACATGAAAACCTGTGTCTACTTCTACTGGAAAATGTTTTTGTGAAACACCATTAATGAAAGTCCATGTGAAAAATGAAGAATATTCCATATAGCATACAAAGGAATGGAAAAAATGACAGTGTGTAGAGATATTCAAGGAGAAGGTGATTTGCAGTATGTATGTAGATTACACAGTGACATGCATGGAAATTACTGGTGGCTGTCTCAGAGCCTAGGACAATCTTATAGAACAATCTTATTGACTCCACATCTAGACCATCACTACTCAACTACCCATGACAGTCCTGGCACGTCATGGGTCCTTAAGGGGTTAAGAACCGGTGCCCAAAACTGTACTCCATATTCTAGATGAGGCCTTACCAAAGATATATATAGAGGTAGAATTATTTTTGTATGCCGTGCATCTTTACCCCTTTTTTATGCAGGATAGTTCCCTATTTACTCTTGCGGCAGCTGAGTGACTCTGTACACTGCTGTGAAGCCTATCATCTATCAGTATCAATACTCCTAGATCCTTCTCTAATGAGGATTCCCAAAGTAGTTTCCCATGTAATATATATGTAGCATGTTTGTTTCTACAGCCCAAATGCATACAATTTTCTCCCCATGCACTCAGTTTATTTAAATGCTTCTGCAGAGAAAAAACATCCTGCTCTGTATGTATTGCCTTACACAGGTATCAGATATCAACATTATGTTGTCCAGATTACTACTTACCCTTTCTTAAATGCAAGTGAATTAGTTTGACATGATCTATTCTTCATAAAACGATGCCGGCTCCTACTTATAATATTTACCATACTGAGTGGCCCTTTGGTGGACTTGAGGGCCACATATGCTGCCCTTGGAGGGGAGATCTTGTTGACCATCACTGATTTAAAAACATGAGGTTCCAAGCAGCATACAGAACCAGAGCTCTTTACTGAAATCTCCATAGAAGACATTTCAGTCTGCTAAACCAAGCTTATTAACCAGGAAAAATAGACAACTGCCTGGGAAGAGTCTGCCTACCAGGTGCTGCAATGAAAACAAATTTTCAATAAAGATAAAGTAACTTCCCAAGTGCTTTGGATCTTGTTAGATTATACAGCCCTGCTATTTTTCAATTCTGTCTTACACTGAACCATTAGACCTGAAGTCACATTAAACAGCTTAGTACATATAAGGAGATTACATGTAAATCTGACCATCTACATGAATTGGCCACGACAGACAGGGAGAAGCACAAACGTTCCTCTGAGTCTTGAAGTAAATGATGTCTACAATTTACATTAAAACATGAATATCTTTACAATCATTTATAAAATAAGGACCCGCAGGGAATACAGTAAAATCTGATGTAGTGTTACATACCCAGATAAATGGCAAACAGCTACCCCAGCCGTCAAGTACAGCAGACGATCCTGCAGATATCAACAACATAAAAGGTGGGGGTACCTACCATAGTTGTGGAGAGCTACATGGAGGAACATTACTAAAGTATCAGCATAGCTGGGAACTCTCTCTGGATATGCCCCGGAGACTCTGGTTTTTGCCGCTAATTACCAGGTCTCAGGGGCAGAGGGTGATTCTCCGGAAGTGGGGAGTTTCTAATGAAACTCTGCCCACTTCTGCTCCTTCCCAGTTTGATCCTCTCACTCTCCGCCCACTTCAACTCCTTCCCCAGCCGATTCATCATAATTTTTCTTTCATTTTATGAGCCCCACCCCCACTCATGCTTAAGCCCCACCCCTTTTTTTAAACAAATCATATCATTTTTCTCCCCCAGCGGCACCACAGGACTCCCCTCTCTGGGGAGTCCACAAGAAAAAGTTCCCAGGTATGAACATCAGTCTGCCTAACTTACTGCAAATAAAATGGCAAAAAACGTATGCCAAAGTCTATATTATAATTCTTACGCAAGCTTACAAAAGTATAGAAATTCAGTTTGTCAGACTTTAATTCTGTCATGTCCTCAACAAAACATTGTTGGGCACATGGAGTTAAGTTCTTTGAACCGGAACAGTGAATTTCCAGTTTCTGTACTCGAGTGAGAACTATTTTTTAGGCTGACCAGACCTCCCCTTTAAACCAGGATCATGTATGAAATGTGTATATTTCAGGGCTGCACTGAAATTACAGCAGCCCTAAATAATGCATTTTCTTACATACGTCCCTAAGAAAAGGTGAGCTCTCATCAGCCTTCTTTAACATATTTTTTTTGCCTTTTAACCCCTTAAAGGGACACTAATGTTTCAAAACAAAAGCAGCACTAATTAATCTTCATAGTATTTGGGCCATGGAGAGGGTTATTTCAATACTGTCAGAGTTGTAGTTCAAGAGTAATTGAATGATAAAGTATCCCTCTCCCTCCCCTTTTACTGATGTAACACTACTCACCTCATTGCAACAAGACTGTCCGGATGGATAGCAGAGATGGACAATCTTCAGTTAGCATAAGGGAAAACCTGAAAAACCTGTAAATGGGGCCAGAGTTTTCATTGTTCTCACAGTGAGAAGATTGTCCATTGCTGTGAGCTGTCTGGTCTCAAGACCAGATTCCACATTTGAGGGGAGGTGACTTACACTGGGTAAAAGGGGCGGGAGGGAGGATACTTTATCATTCAATTACTCTTGTATTACAGATCTGACAGTACTGAAATAACACTCTCCGTGGCCCAAATACTATAAGATTAATTGGAGCTGCTTTTATTTTGAAACATTACTATCCCTTTAAGGACCCTTGATGTGCCAGGACTACACTCCTGGTCCAACCAGTGATGAACCTGGGATGTTATGGATTTCCAGGGTCATGTCTGCTGCATGTCACTCGGCGACCTCAGAATCCACTACACACATACAAAAAATGTCCTGTGGTCCTTAATGTCTGGCTGAGAGCTGAGTCGGATGGTCTTTAAGGGGTTAATATACATCAGCTTTGAGTACAGAATCACACAGTTAGCACCACCAACCCTACTTCCATTCAGCCCATAACAGAGACAGGACACTCCTGTACTAAGAAGAACTGGATTCCTTCTAAAGCAACCAACTGCACCATAGGGGACAAATAAAAATCCCATTCATTTAAATGGGACTTTTGGGAAGTTCGAATGCTGGCACTGAAGGTGTTAAATATCCCATTTAAATCAATGTGAATTTTGGGAACGTTTCTTTGTCCACCATGTTAATATAGTTTTGATCCAGAATGACTCCACTTCTAGTCAGCACACCAGCCTCGCTGTCTGCTCTGTACAATTACATGCAGTGAATTTAAATGAATGAATTTATATCTCATGTGCTATGCTGATTCACATCACTGGATGTGGTGTTACCCATCTTTTCCAGTGGAAATGTATCACTTTACTTCAAATGAGCAATAAACTTTCAGCCGCGCCGGGAGCCCTGAACTCCATGCCGTGCCAGGACCGTCACTGGTCCTTAAGTGCCGGACCACCTTGACGGTCCTGGCACATCAGTGGTCCTTAAGGGGTTAAACAGATTTTTTTTTTTGTTATGAAAGTATTTTACCAGGCTGGATACATTGAGATTGTCTCTTGTTTTTGACTATGACTTGAGTAATCCTTTTATCTACTTCAGAGGGTTGAAAGGCTGAGATGACCCTGCTGGGTACTAGAACCTGCAACACTGACGTTCAGACAAATCCTACAGCTGGTGTATTCAACAACTGAGCTATATAACCGGATTGACAACTTTTATCTGAAATATGGCGGTTTAAGAATCATTACCAGTCCCCACAAACCTTGCCCATGATGAATCACCATAAAAATGTGATTAAAGTGGAACTACCACCCAAATTAAAGTTACCCCCAAATAATTATACACCTAATGATATGCATATCCACACTAGTATCATAAGTCCAGCGTTATTAATAAATCCAACTCATCAGAGACGGTCAGGCAGGCATCAGCGCAGACATCTTGATAAAGAGACATCTGCACGCCTGCACTGTCTGTCCCTGTCTCCTCTAGGAGGCGATGCACTGTACCTTAAGGTACATGAACGGACTGACAGCGCAGGAGCACAGATCAATCAAGCTGCTTGCCTGACCATCTCAGAACGAGTTGGATTTCTCAATAACGGTGGACTTATTCTAGATAATACTAGTATGGATATGCTTATCGTTATGTGCATTATGTGCATAATTATTTGAGGATAATTTTAATTTGGGTGATAGTTCCACGTTAAACATGTGAAGTGTGCTTGACTGAACCGAAGAATTAAAAAAAAATGTAATCAGCAAACTATATTTGATCAATCTAACAAAAAAATAAACAAAGGACATGATACCCAGTACTAATTATAGATTCGTTTTACAGAGTTAACCCACACAGAAATGATACATGGTGGTCATCAGAATTTACTGTCCTGCTTAAGGTAAGAGTGGGTTTATCATCAGGAGGTGCTGTGTTCCTTTAACTCCATGCACTGTTACACCTGCATTCACATTAGGAATGCCTTGAACTCTGAGTTCCACAAGGGTATGCAACTTATTGCGATATGTGGTGCATACCTCTCTGGCACTCAACGGGTTAACTCTAAGTGTCTGAACTTTATGCAACACACTGCAGTGTAATAGGCTGCACATTCCAGTAATAATTAGAGGGTTAACATGTTTAACCCATTTGACACTAAATACATCTCCAAAGAATTGGGAAGCAATGAGTTGGAAACCCCTCCAGAATCCAAGGGGTTAAATAATAAAACAACAATACTATTAAATAATACAGAAAGGTGGATGATGGATGGATGGATGCATGGATAGATTGATAGACAGACAGACAGACAGACAGATAGATAGATAGATAGATAGATAGATATTACACTGACAGACCTTAGCAGAAAAGATCCAGACAATCCTGTCTCATCCTATATAATAATTCGCTAAATTGTTTGTCAGAAGCCCTCATGCGCAGTAGAGACGGCTGCATGCGCTGCAGTCATGCTCATTACAGACTGCCCGTGCTACGGTCTGAATTCAGAGAGCCCCGCTCCGTATCAGCCACGGCGCAGGTAGTCTCTACTGTGCATGACTGCACTGCGGCCGTTGCTGGGTGGCACTGTGGACCGTGTACACGGGCTCTTCAACTAGTTGTATAATACTAGAAAGTCTGAATCAGTTATTCAAACAAAAGGATTGCCTTCAGTCGCAGCTCTAGAAATATACCCCACCATCTAGACTGGTACAAAGTGGAGACAGCGGGAAACAGACATATTTAGCAAGAAGGAAAGGAATGTCAAACACACATAGACTTCTGTTAAACAGTTTTGTTTCTTCTTCCATTAACCCTCAGGTTCACTGGCAGGCCAAATATACAGCCAGTTTACTAGGATTAATTGTCCTTTAAAGGGATAGTAATGTTTAAAAATAAAAGCAGCTCCAATTAATCTTCATAGTATTTGGGCCATGGAGAGTTTTATTTCAGTACTGTCAGTATTGAATGATAAAGTATCTATCACGGTGTACCTGCAGCGGCTGCTGGGCTAGCCGTCCGCTTCCTTGTCCTCCATCCTTGCACTATCTATGCGTGCGGCCGGCAGCTAGGTACCAGCCTCTTCCTCTTCTTGTGTGGTCTTGTGTGAGTGGGCGCGCATTACCTGATAGGTAGCCAGTGACTTTCCGCTTGCACTTATAGGGCTCCGTGCGATTGGCTTTTTGGCTTTCCACCTCCTGGATGACTATTTAAACTGCCGGAAGACTGGCCTTAGTTACCCTTATGTGGTGTTTCTGTGCAGTAGCTCCTTGTGTCCTGTCTGAGTCTCGTTGTGACCTGGGCTTGGCTTCCGATCCTCCTCTGTGTCTATTTCCCTGGCTTTGTCTGACTATCCACATTGGTACTGACCTGTGGCTCTGGCTGTCTACCCTCTCCGTGTATGACCCCTGGCTTGCCTGATTACCGGCATAGGTACTGGCTGACTACTGCTCCGTGTGTAATATTGTATAAGTCTTGTTAGTAATGAATTTGTGTATAGTTTTGTCGAAGGTCTCATTAAATTAATACATTCTAACAAAAAAAGAAGAATTAGCAATTCTTATGGGATTATTTTTAGTTCTGTCTTTTAATTGCCTCTAAATTGTTCACCATTGCTACAGAGGCTAGTTCAACATTTTATATATTGTGGATCATAAAATAAATAAACTTTATTAATTTGTCACTTAAAAGAAAATAACCCTTTTAAAAAACAAGTTCCAGGAATAAATTGTTCACCTGGAATGTAATGGAGCTCTTAAGGGAATGTGTACTGTCTAGATATATATGTGCTCCGGGATTACCCTATTTCGTCAGTTACTGATGCTTCAAGGGTTTCAACCTCCCTTGTTCAACACATATTTGTACTTAATCTCTAGTGTAATATGCGGTACAAATGTATGGAAGCTGGTCAGCCCCCTGCCTTACCATACGTTTTTTTGGCTAGTGTAACAGTTATTTAATTAATGTAGCAATCAATTCACACTCCGTGTGGCCTCTGGCCTTAGCATTTTAGGGTTCCGTGTGGGTTCTCTGGCCTTGCATACTCTCTCTAGTAGGTCTGCCATCTACCAGTCCAGATTGGACTGTAGGTTCACTCCCTGTCTCTAGTCTCCGTTGGGCGCCGGGTATTGCAGGCCTCGGCTCAGTGTACAGCTCCTGGGTAGTGGACTGTAGCGCAATCCTCACTCCTGTATTCTGGAGATCCGTGGGGAAGTGCCTCTTTACTTGTATTACTACCAATAAAGGTGGTGTTCATCATACTGTACCTGTGTCTTGTTCTCATTTCTATTGGTGACCGTGACAGTATACCCCTCCCTCCTCTTTTACATAGTGTAAGTCACCTCCCCTCAGATGTGTAATCTGGTCTCTTGACCGGACAGGTCACAGCAAGGGACAATCTTCTTACTGTGAACATAAGGAAAACCCTGACACCCAGGTTCTTCCCTTATGCTCACTGAAGATTGCCCCTCTCTGTGATCCATCTCGACAGTCTTGCTGTTCTGAGGTGAGCAGTGTTACATCAGTGCAAGGGGTGGAAGGGGGGAGTCATTCTTTAAAAACAACGTGATTTCAGCTCTGCTGAAGAGCTGACGGCTGGTCCCAGGACCGGGATCTCCTGCTGTCAGCTACAGCGCTGAGGTCAGGAGAAGGGGAGGGAGGGGGAGAATTTTCAATGCGAATATCACTCAAACCATAGCGGTTTGAGAGATGGGATTTTCAGCAAATATTTTTTTTTTTCATCAACAATACAAAAAATATCATTCTTTGACATTACTATCACTTTAACCCCTTAAAGTCCACTGCCATGCCAGGACTGTCACAGTTGTCCAGCACATAAGGACCAGTGACTGTCCTACCCGTCATGGAATTCAGGGCATGCCGCATAAGGATTGATGAATCAGACTGTAAAAAAAAAAAAAAAAAAACCCGTGCGCGAGTCGGTCCTTAAGGGGTTAAAAACTGTGTCATGTTATCCAAAAGACCATCAAATGTACAGTTAACCCTTTGAGTGCCAGGGCATATGCAAAGCATCCTTGGTACCAAATGCTAATGTAAGTTAAATGTGGTACCATATGCGAATGAATACTGTTTTTTCAGTGACGTCTCATATGCTCACGAAGCTCTTTGCAGTACCAGGAAATGTTCACTTTCCCCAGAAATAAGAGTGTGAATATCTTCTAAATCAAAGGTTCTCGACCCATGCCCTCAGTGGCCACTAACAGGCCAGGACTTAAGAATTTCCCTGCTAATAGAACACAAGTGTGTTGATCAGAGGCTCAGTCATATTGATTAACTCACATGTGCTCTTAAAATGAAATTCTCAAATCCTGGCCTGTTAGTAGTCACTGAGGGCACGGGTTGAGAACCACTGTTCTAAACTACTCATTTGCTGGAAATTTGGTTAGCATGACACATAGGCAGTGTTGAATTAATTTTTCAAATATGTAAAGAAAATTCAAGGTGGTAGGTCCACTGTAAAGCGGAACTTTTAGTTACTAATAAGTCACCCTTGAATTATTAAACATATGGAGACTAACATCCTAATACATGTATTACCTCTGCAAAGTGCCACATTCTAAAGAAATCTTTCATCTTAGGAGACTGACGGGTAGGTTAGTGCAGTCTGCACGCCTGCGCTATCAGTTCTTCTGGTTACCATGTGGTACGCTGCAATGCTTCTTACAGGAGACTGGGACTGACAGCGCAGGCGCGCAGACAAGATGTCTGTGCTGATGCCTGGCTTCCGGTCTCCTTAAATAAAGGATTTCTTTAGAATGCGGAACTTTACAGAGGTAATACATGTATTAGGATGCTAGTCGCCATATGTTTAATAATTCAAGGGCGACTTATTAGTAACTGAAAGTTCCGCTTTAAGGAATGTTTATTTGTTCCCTATAGTGAAAGTGGTTTGCCCAAGAACTTCTCCACTTCTCTTTGAGCATACGGCAAAAAAAAAAAAAAAAAAAAAAAAAAAAAAAAAGTGGTATGGACACTTACTGCATCGGTCACATGGATTTCGTAGATCATCTGAAACGCCTCCATATCAAAGAAAAGTAATTTCCCACTGCCTCCACCTTTTTTGACTGAGGTGCCAGTTATCAGGAGTTTATCATCGGGACTAAAGCAGCAATCCGTCCTACAAAGACAAAAATAGAATCATGTCAGAAAATGTCATCAAGAGGCAACCAAACACATGTTCCACTGCAGACAAAGAAAATGCTGAACTAAAATCTGCAATTGGGTCATAAATATTTTTATTTAGAAAATGTTTTACCAGGAAGAATACATTGAGATTTCTCTCGTTTTCAAGTATGTCCTGGACAGTTTTCAGTAGAGGGTTGCTTATTTATACAAATTGAGAAACACTATATATATATTACATGTTATTAAATATACATACAAATATTCATATGGAAATTTTAGAATTATAAACAGTTACACTCGGTTTTTAGATATAGAGAAGCATTTACTTTTAAGGATTTTAGACTAGGAGCAGATCTGATTATTTCAGGCAGATTGTTCCAGGCCTTTGGCGCTCTGAAGGAGAAGGCGGCTCTTCCTGCTTCTTTCTTGTATTGTGGTATACGTAGCGAGTTGTTTGCGGTGGAGCGGAGGTTATAGTTAGCATGTAGAGCAGGAGTGAGCATACTGCTCAGGTAGTCTGGTAGTTTTCCTGAGAAGTGGTTGTGCACTAAGCAAGAAAGGTGAAGGGCACATCTAGATTTGAGTGTTAACCAATTTAGTTCTTTTAACATATCACAGCGATGAGTAGTGTAATTACATTGGAGGCTAAAGCAGCATGTTGAATTATACAGGGTGTTTGGGAATAAAGGTGTACAATAAAGACTATATTCAATATCTAGAATACCATGTGGATTACATAAAAAGAGTCAAACATAACAATGGCAAAATCAACTCAGAATCCATCCATCATCCTTATATAATAAGTCGCTAGGATGTTTGTCACGATGCAGTCATGCGCAGTAGAGACTACCCAGCATTAATGCAGTCTCTACTGTGCATGATTGCATCTCGTGAGTGAGGCGACGCAAGACTGCATCACTTGGAGCAGTGAGGCAGCGGCCGCTTAACCATTTGAGTGCCAGAGGGGTACACAACGCATTACAATGCGTTGCGTACCCCTCTGGCACTCAAAGGGTTAACGATACCCGGACCTTGGCGCATGTACACGGGCTTTTACACTAGTGTTTATTTAAATCAATAACCTGAAAATCAGTACCAACTACTAAAAGTGATTGGTAAATGTGAATTACGATTTAAAGAGCATACACACCTCGTGTTTATTAAAGATATACAAGTTTATTAAAGGGACACTAAAGTCCCATAAAAAATTCTTCTTGTTTTGTAGAGGTTAAAAAAATAAATGATGTGGCACAAATCATATCTCTCAAGCCTTTACGGTTTGAGGGATATTCGAATTTCCCCCTCCCTCCCCTTCACCTGACATCAGCGCTCTACTGATAGCAGGAGATCCCGGTCCGGGGACCAGCTGGCGGCTCTGCAGCAGATCCGAAAACATGTTATTTAAAATGAATTACTTCATTGGAAAGGTCTACAAAGTGAAAGATCTACAAAGCTGACAGCAGGAAAAGGGAAACTTTAGATGTGAATATCTCTCAAACCATAAAGGTTTGAGAGATAGGATTTGTGCCACATAATTTATTTTTTTAACCTCTACAAAACAAGAATAATTTTTTATGGAACATTACTCTCCCTTTAAGTAAGCAACAATAAACTTCCAACTTTTAACTGCCCCATCACATCAAATATTTTGTTACGATCTATTTCTTCAGCACTGTGTTATAATAATTATACCTTCTTATGTCTAAACAATCAGGAGAGCGGTAGGTACTGATGATTAAGTAAATAAATGACTGGCATTTATGACATGTAGAAACACTGTGACCAACTCCAGTCTTCAAGATCTATTAATATGTTTTCAGGAACCCCCTGTTTCATAACAGGAAGATCAATAGAAGCAAAAGTGCTCATCCCTGTCCTCAAGGGCTGAAAACAGGATAGGTTCTAACACCTTAAAGAGATGGTAATGTTTCAAAATAAAAGCAGCTCCAATTAATCTTCATAGTATTTGGGCCATGGAGAGTGTTATTTCAGTACTGTCAGAATTGTAGTTCAAGAGTAATTGAATGATAAAGTTTCCCCCTCCCGCCCCTTTTACCTAGTGTAACACTGCTCACCTCAGAAATGGAATCTGGTCTTGAGACCAGAGAGCAGACAGCAAGGGACAATCTTCTTACTGTGAGAAAAATGAAACCCTGCCCCCCTTGACAGGTTTTTCAAGTTTTCCCTTATGCCAACTGAAGATTGTCCCTCTCTGCGATCCATCCGGACAGTCTTGCTGCTCTGAGGTGAGCAGTGTTACATCAGTAAAAGGGGAGGGAGGGGGATACTTTATCATTCAATTACTCTTGAACTACAACTCTGACCGTATTGAAATAACACTTTTCATGGCCCAAATACTATGAAGATTAATTATAGCTGCTTTTATTTTGAAACATTACTACCCTTTAAGGACCAGGGGTGAGGAACCCACTGCTTTGTACTCCTTTAAAGGAGCAGTAAATTTTGTTATGAAAAAAATAAATATTGTAGAGATTTTTCTGTTGATTAAAACAAGGGTACTCCCACTGGTTGAGAGTAGGGTTACCACCCAGCCGGTATTTTACCAGCAGGCCGGTAAAAAATTGGCTTATGTCCAATGTTAAGTCTATGGACGGAATGCCATGGCCGGTATTGTTTGGAAGAAAAGGTGGCAACCCTAGTTGAGAGATGCATATTTTCAGTTCAGTCTCTGGGTTTTTTACCTTAACTGCGGTCAGCTTGTACTTGCAGGAAGTGAACAGTCTCTAATTCACTTCCTGACAATTTGAACAGTTACAACTGTTGCAATGCGTTGCTTACCCCTCTAGCACTCAAAGGGTTAAGCACAGGTGAGACAGAGAAGATGCATGAACCACTGATTAACACACCCATGTTTGACCTAGGATACATGGTATGATATCTATGATACCCTTAAATACTGGCCTGTTTGCGGACCTTGAGGACGGGTTTGTAGACCTGTGAATTGAAGTGACTGAGCCTCTTATTGATTCACCTGCTCTCATTGATCCCATACATGTAGTATTAACAGCTATTAAAGCCTGGGCTGGATACTCTTGTTCTAACACATTACAGCATAAACCAGAGAGGCTCAACAGTGACTGGAAGTAGAAATATCTAAAACCAGAAACTTTATTTTTTATTTATTTATTTTTTTTTAATCTTTATTGAAGAAAACATTGATTACAGAAATATCGTAGACAGCATAGTCATTATAAACGATATAAAAGTTTTGCATTTGGGTGTACAGTTCGAAAAGCTGGGCATATAAGCAAGATGAGACATAGCAAACAATTATCACATAATTGGAAACATAGATCTATGGGCATCTGAATTTATAACTGAAGAGCACCGGGTACAGAGATTAGGAATGCGAGTAACCAAAATTTATTGCAAGGCCAATACGAACAGTGGCGGTTTATGTACGGAATAGAATTAGTCTCATGTCCCAAGAAGGGATATAATATGTGTAATAGTGTCTCTAAAGTTGTCGGATCTTAGTGATGTCAAGTGTGTGTTGCAGGTATGATATGCTGTCTGACACAGGAAAAACAGACAATGTTAGGGAGCTAGAGTGAGAGTGCTAGAGATGCCTTTGGGTTGGAGACGTCTCCAGTATTCAAGAGGTTAAATACCGGACACTGAAAAGAGAACTTAAACACTTACATTGGGAAAAAGTTGGATAAGCCAGATGTCGCATTCAGAGGCTTCTTAAAGTTTCTAATGTCCCATGTCTTTAGAGTATCATCTCCTGGAAAATATTGCACAGAATGTGATGTATACAGGAACACATTACACAGAGCACCTGTCATATTTACCAAGATTAGGTTTTCATGTAAAGAAAATATGTTATGACTCCACATGATTTTTCTTTAACAAATTTAAGGGGAACCATATCTACGGGATTAAGTGGATCTTACCTGCTTAAGCACCAAAGGGCTATGGGGAGGGGCAACACTATCGTTGATTATAAGAAAAGACCAGTTGCCATGTCAAAAAATAGACATGAACGTGAAAAAATGAAAGGAAGAAAGCTGTGCACTCACAGATCTTGAGTAAACCATTTATGTAGAAACAAGCAACGTTTCGATCTGCAACTAGGGATCTTTGTCAAGCTTGACAAAGATCTCTAGTTGTAAATTGAAACGTAGCTTGTTTGTACATGAATGATTTATTTAAAGGAGCAGTAAACATTTTTATGAAAATATATATATTGTAGGATGTTTCCTGTTGAGTAAAATAAGGGTACTCTCACTGCTGAGAGATACCTATTTCCAGATTTACTACATTTTAAACCTGTTTTTTTTGGGGGGGGGGGTTTTAATTAGCACTGCCCTCTAATGGTCAAATTCTAATTAGTCACTCTGTTACATTGTAATGGAGCAAAAAGTCAGTGACTTACAGCTCTCCACAGAATGTGATAGACACACACACACATTTATGCTTGGATGCGATCATGTCTATACTGATTCACTAACCCTTATACTAATATGATCAATTCATTGGAGTAATGTATGAGGTTGAAACCTCAGAAAATTCCTTAGGTATGATTTATAGGATTCTGATTTAATCACATTATAGACTAGTGTGAGCATCAGACACCGTACCAATAATATTAAGGCACAAGATTAATGCCGAAACAGCAAACCAATAAAATACATTCTTCACTTTTACCTTCCCTTGAAAAGTCCTGATGAGTGTGCTTTATTGTAACACTTTATATGATATCTCACTGCTGTATGAATGACATCTAGGTAAGTCTTTCTGTTAAACAAATTAAAAGATTCACTGATTTTATTTTACAGTCATTTGCTGTTTTATGCATAGACTATTAATTCCAGTTACCAGAGTTTCCATTTAAAAGGGAAAACTACTTTATAATAAGTGTTTTGTTTTTTTTTAAATAAAAGGACTTATTTAGATAGATATCCTTCAAACAGCAGTCAGCAATATCTGTATACTATTTTAACTTTGTTGTGAGGAGGTGTGATCTAAAGGCAGACTTGAACAGAGATCACTGGATACAAGAAACTGCAGATATAATGCAAAATACAAATAGTCAGATACACCTGACTGCTGTATGAATGACACCGACCAATGGAAATTAATCTATTAAAATTAAGAGTTGCGTATTCCTAGTGTATAATTGCCCTTTAATACACGGAAAGAGGAATAATTAAATCACAAACATGAAAACACAGAAAAGCTTTTGATGGCATAAAACATTTCAGTACGTAAAACAATGCATTGCACACACATCTGGCCCTTAAAGGGACAGTAATGTCCCATAAAAAATGATGCTTGTTTTGTAGAGGTTTAAAAAAATAAGTTATCTGGTACAAATCCTCTCTCTCAAACCGCTATGGTTTGAGAGATATTCGTTTGTAAAGTTTCCGTGCGACCCGAGGAGGCTCTTCAGCAGAGCCGAAATTGCTTTATTTAAAAAAGAACTTCTTCATGGGAATGGTATACAAAGTGTGCTTGCAAACCAGACACACTTTGTAGACCTTTCCAATAAAGCCATTCTTTTTAAATAACTTGATTTGAGCTCTGCTGCAGAGCCGCCAGGTGGTCCCCAGACCGGGATCTCCTGCTGTCAGCTAGACACTGATGTCAGGAGAAGGGGAGGAAGGGGAAATGTACAGATGAAGGATTTGTGCCAAATAACCTAATTTTTTAAACCTCCATAAAACAAGTATAATGTTTTATGGAACTTATGTTTCCCTTTAAACGGTTAACATAAGTAAACAAATCTGAGCAGTGCCAGGTAAAATTCAGAAAACTCACAAAGATTCTTAAGTACCAATATGAACTGCATCAAACCAACTGTACCATAGGGGCAAATTATATTTCCCCAAATTCCCACAGATTTAAAAGGGATTTTAATCCCGAGTACTAGAGGTCTCCAATGCATTGTAAAGAATTGCATTATAGACCTCTCTTGCATTTAAGGGCTTAAAAGCCCTATTTAAATGAATGGTAATTTTTATTGGCCCCCTATGGTGAGTCTCTCTAGTTCTAGTACATCAGTCTCAAAAGGTCATTACCAAATGTCATTACCAAACACATGGCAGAGATTGCAATATGCTGCTCACTTAACCCTTTCAGTGCCAGAGGGGTACGCAACACATTGCAGAGTAATTTGTTGCATACTCCTCTGGCACTGAAAGGGTTAATGGAATAGTAACACTCACCCTTTTGAGTGCCAAAGGGATGTTGAACGCACTGCACATTCGTCTGGAACTCAAAGGGGTTAATATTGATATTATATATATATATATATATATATATATATATATATATATATATATATATATCAGGGTTTAAAGGGACTGTAATGTCCCATAAAAACTTTATATATTTTTATAGAGTTCAAGAAAATAAGAAGAATGGTGCAAACCCTATCTCTCAAACCGCTATGGTTTGAGAGATATTTGCACTGAAAGTTCGCCCTTCTCTCTCCTTCTCCTGACGTCAGTGTCTAGCTGACAGCAGGAGATTCTGCAGCAGAGCCGAAATTGTGGTATTGCAAAAGAATCACTTAATTGGAAATGTCTACAAAGTGTTCTTGCAAACCAGACACACTTTTTAGACCTTTCCAATGAATGAATTCTTTACCAATAATGCAATCTCGGCTCTGCTGCAGAGACTCCTCGAGTCGTACTACTCGATTCTCCTGCACTCAGCTTTACACCTGACATCAGGAGAAGGGGAGGGAGAGGGGAACTTTGAATCCCTATATCTCTCAAACCATAGTAGTTTGAGAGATAGGGTTTGGAGCATTCTTCTTATTTTCTCCTGCTCTATAAAAGTATATGTTTTTATGGGAAATTATGATGATATATATATCACTTTTTACTTTTTACTGTCCCTTTACTACTGTTATAAGTATAAGGCCCTGGAAGATATCGCTTTGAGATGCGCTACAGCTGTTTCCAGCACTGAAAAGTTCAAGCAAGATCTACTTTAATCTACACATTTGGCAGGTGTGTTTTAGTAAGGCTTTGTGCACATCTGTGTTAGTTGGTCATATTCCAGTTAACTACTCTCACTTGGATTTACGTTACCTTACCTCTATGTTTCTGGAGAGCATATAAATGAGTCATCAGTCTACATTCAAAACACATTATTAAACAAAAAGTACCTTGCAGGTTTGCCTTCAAAATTTCAACTGATCCACACCAGTGTGCAGGTTTTTAGAAGCTGAAAGCTGGGAGTTTTAACCCCTTCAGTGCCAGAGGCTTGGGCCATTTACTGTACCCTGCAGGCCAGACACTTTTTCAGCATTTTTGCTATCCTTCTGTTTATGCTTGATTTCCTCTGGGGATTTTTAGTTAAATATGGAAAACTATATATTGTTTTTTTCAGAACGAATTTAGCTTTCTCGTGGTACCTTACATGAAGAGAATTTTACATCGTGCAAAAAGCTATGATGTCATAATGACAAAAAAAGTGAAAATTTACTCATTTTCCTAAAATCACATATGTATCAAAAACATTTACCTTGATTGAAAAAGTTTCAATTATTTGAAAAAGCCCCAAATCCCCCGAGTAAAAAAATACCAAATTTGTATAGTTTTACCTACGTCCATGGCTAGCGTAGAGCCCTAATCACCAGCAGCGCAAAATGACATTTTCAACTTTATAAACTAATATGCGCATTCTAGGGTTTTTGTGGTAAAACTACCCTAAAACAGTGGAATAACTATATAAAACTATATATTTCGGAAAAGTAGACAACCTGCCGCATCTAATGAGGGGTAACTTGCCTTCTTACCCCAAGCCTGGTGTGCACAAATGCCTCCAGAAGATGGCGCTAATGAAAAAAAAGGCATTTTCTTACATTTCTGCCCCTTCAAATGCACTGAAATTTGTGAAAACCATGGCATTTCCAACTGTATTCATTAGCTAGTGCTCTTAGGAGAAAAATGACACCCCATTGGTATGAGTTTAACTACCTCAGGGGGTGCTAGAAGTGCAAAACGACACCTACTACAACCTCAAATGTTTCTAACATTTTCTCAAACATTACTTGTCTGTACACAAATGGTTGTAACAACTACAGAAGTGAAGAAAGGGTACACAAACCATACCATTTTGAAAAGAAGACACCCTGTCGCATCTAATGATGGGTGACTTGCCTTGTTACCCCAAGCCTGGAGTGCACAAATGCCTCCAGAAGGTGGCGCTAATGGAAAAAAAAGGCATTTTCTTACATTTCTGCCCCTTCAAACGTACTGAAATTTGTGAAAATCATGGCATTTCCAACTGTATTCATTAGCTAGCGCTCTTAGGAGAAAAATGACACCCCATTGGTATGAGTTCAACTACCTCAGGGGGAGCTAGAAGTGCAAAACGACACCTACTACAACCTCAAATTTTTCTAACATTTTCTCAAATATTACTTGTCTGTACACAAATGGTTATAACAACTACAGAAGTAAAGAAAGGGTACACAAACCATACCATTTTGAAAAGAAGACACCCTGACGCATCTATTGATGGGTGACTTGCTTTGTTACCCCAAGCCTGGAGTGCACAAATGCCTCCAGAAGGTGGCGCTAATGAAAAAAAAAGGCATTTTCTTACATTTCTGCCCCTTCAAATGTACTGAAATTTGTGCAAACAATGGCATTTCCAACTGTATTCATTAGCTAGCGCTCTTAGTAGAAAAATGACACCCCATTGGTATGAGTTCAACTACCTCAGGGGGCGCTAGAAGTGCAAAACGACACCTACTACAACCTCAAATGTTTCTAACATTTTCTCAAACATTACTTGTCTGTACCCAAATGGTTATAACAACTACAGAAGTGACGAAAGGGTACACAAACCATACCATTTTGAAAAGAAGACACCCTGCCGCATCTAATGATGGGTGACTTGCCTTGTTACCCCAAGCCTGGAGTGCACAAATGCCTCCAGAAGGTGGCGCTAATGAAAAAAAAAGGCATTTTCTTACATTTCTGCCCCTTCAAATGTACTGAAATTTGTGAAAACCATGGCATTCCCAACTGTATTCATTAGCTAGTGCTCTTAGGAGAAAAATGACACCCCATTGGTATGAGTTTAACTACCTCAGGGGGCGCTAGAAGTGCAAAACGACACCTACTACAACCTCAAATGTTTCTAACATTTTCTCAAACATTACTTGTCTGTACCCAAATGGTTATAACAACTACAGAAGTGTAGAAAGGGTACACAAACCATACCATTTTGAAAAGAAGACACCCTGCCGCATCTAATGATGGGTGACTTGCCTTGTTACCCCAAGCCTGGAGTGCACAAATGCCTCCAGAAGTGGCGCTAATGAAAAAAAAAGGCATTTTCTTACATTTCTGCCCCTTCAAATGTACTGAAATTTGTGAAAACCATGGCATTCCCAACTGTATTCATTAGCTAGTGCTCTTAGGAGAAAAATGACACCCCACTGGAATGAGTCGACCTACCTTAGGGGTGCCAGAAGCACATCACTACACCTACCTGTTTGCTTCTTCGAAAATGGTGGCTTGTACTAAAATGTCCATAACTGTTAGAGACATGAAGGAAAGGTATAAAAGGTATACCATTTTGGAAAGTAGACATTCTCCCGCATCAATTGAGGGGTCACTTGCCTTTCTACCCCCTGGGCTGAAGTGCACAAATATTTCCAAAAGGTGGCGCTATGGGAATAAATACATGTTTTTTTACATTTCCACCACTTCAAAGATACTAAAATCTTTGAAAACCATAACATTTCCTCCTGTATTCAGTACCTGCTACCAACATGAGAAAAATGGTAGCCTATTTGCGTGGGTTAACATACAATATATGGGTGCTAGGAACACGTACGTAAACCTGACACTTTTGTTTTTGAAATTATCTGCTTGCACTAAAATGGTTATAACCATAATAGATATGCAGAAAAGGTAGAGAAACAATGCCATTTTGGAAAGAAAACAACCTTCCGCATCTAATGAGGGGTCACTTGCCTTCTTACCCAAAGGCTGGTATGCACAAATGCTTCCAGGAGGTGGCGCTAGTGAAAAAAAGGCATTTTCTTACATTTCTGCCCCTTCAAATGTATAGAACTTTGTAAAAACCATGGAATTTTCAACTGCATTCATTAGCTAGTGCTCTTAGGAGTCAAACGACACCCCATTGATATGAGTTGACCTACCTTACGGGGTGCTAGAAGTAGAAAACTACACCTACTACAACCTCTGATGTTTCTAACATTTTCTCAAATGTGACTTGCCTGTACAAAAATGGCTATAACACATTCAGAATTGAAGAAAAGGTAGATAAACCATACCATTTTGGAAAGAAGACAACCTGCCACATCTAATGAGGGGTCACTTGCCTTCTTACCCCAATACTGGTGTGCATAAATGTTTCCAGAAGGAGGCGATATAGGAAAACAATTGCATTTTTTTACATTTCTGCCCCTTCAAATGTATGGAGCGCTGTGAAAACCATGGAATTTTCAACTGCATTTGTTTCCTAGTGCTCTTAGGAGTCAAATGACACCCCATTGGTATGAGTTGAACTACCTTAGGGGTTGCTAGAAGTAGAAAACTACACCTACTACAACCTCTGATGTTTCTAACATTTTCTCAAACCTGACTTGCCTGTACGAAAATGACTATAACACCTTCAGAATTGAAGAAAAGGTAGATAAACCATACCATTTTGGAAAGAAGATAACCTGCCGCATCTAATGAGGGGTCACTTGCCTTTTTACCCCTAAGTTAGTTGGCACAGCTATTTCCAGAATGTGGTGCTACAGGAAAAAAAAAATTGTTTTACAAATCAGTCACTTCAAAGATACTAAAATGGTTTAATGGCGTGGGATTTCCTAGGAGGACTTCTTGCCAGCCTAAGAAAAATGGTACCCCACTGCTGTGGGTTGACATACCAATTTACGCTACAGGAGCGTAGCTACCAGTGAAACAGAAATGGTAAAGCAAACAGTGTATGTGTGATTTTATGGCTAACAGATGAAAGAAGCTAGGGCGTCAGCCGGTGTACGTGCGGACCTGTGACTACAAGTGTAACAAAGTATGTGGGAGGGTGAGGGATTAGGCAGTGTGTGTGGGTATGAGCAGAGGAGCAAGGATGGTGGTGATGGTGGGGCAGTGTCTGATAGTGTGTATGGGAGATCTGTGACTACCAGTGTGCAATGTATGTCCCCTCATACAAAGCACTGCATTGGACCCCCTCCCTCCTGTGGCACGTGCATTTTTTGGGGCTTTTTCCCACAATATTTTTGTGTAGACCTCGTTGGGGGCATCAGAACCCATACAATGAGGTCTAAATAAAAAATAAAGGGGGTGGTCCAGTGGATTGCAAAGCAATGCATTTGGGCCCCTGTGGCACACAAAGGGTTAATTTTTTTTATCGTTACTTTGTATTCAGATGGCCACCAAACAAGCTCTGATCACAAAGTAATGATAAAAAGTCCTGTGTGTGCCACAGGAAGGGGGTCGGCATTGAACTCCCCTCCTAGTGGCACACACAGGGTTAATTTGTGTTTTAATTGTTTTTTTTCATTATATACCTCATTGAGGGGCATAAGGACCCCCTGATCCCTCCCCAATGAGGTCTTAGTAAAAAAAATATATATATGTCCACAAACAGAGGGACCCTGAGAGTGCCACAGGGGTCTACAGCGCATTGCAAAGCAATGCATTGGATCCTTGTGGCACTCAGAGGGTTAATTTTTTTTTTAATCATTACTTGGTAATCAGAGCTTGTTGGGGGGCCATCAGGACCAATCATGATGGCCCCCCAACAATCTCTGGTAACGAAGTAATGATAAATGCCCTGTGTGTGCGCCGCAGAAGGGGGGCTGCATTGGCCCCCCTTGTGGCACACACAGGGTTAATTTTTTTTACTTTACATTTTTTTTTATTATGGACCTCATTGGTGGGTATCAGGACCCCTCTGATTCCCCCCAATGAGGTCTTAAAAAAAAAAAAAAAAAAAAAAAAAAAAAGGAATCAAAATAAATGTCCCTGTGAGTGCCAAAGGGGTCTCCAGCGCATTGCAAAGCAATGCATTGGACCCTTCTGGCACTCAGAGGGTTATTTTTTTTTTTATTATTACTTTGTAATCAGAGCTTGTTGGGGGGCCATCAGGACCAATCCTGATGGCCCCCCAACAATCTCTAGTAACAAAGTAATGATAGAAGCCCTGCGTGTGCCACAGGAGGGGGGGGGTGCATTGGACCCCCCCCGTGGCACACACAGGGTTAAACAAATGTTTTTATTTTTTTTTAATAATAGACCTCATTGAGGGGCATCAGGATCCCCCCTGATCCCCCCAATGAGGTCTTAAAAAACAAAAACAAAAAAAAAAAACCCAAAGAAATGACCCTGTGAGTGCTACAGGGGTCTCCAGCACATTGCAAAGCAATGTGCTGGGGACCACTGCGGCACTCACAGGGTTACTATTGTTGTTTTTTTTATTTTTAATTTTTTTAAAATGTAATCAGACCTCGTGGGGGACATCAGGACCCCTCCTGGTGTCCCCCCAGTTATTGATCTCCCAGCCGATAGGCTGGGAGATCAATTTGGCGACGGCAGGAGAGCAGAAGCTCTCCTGCCTTTCACTCCTACCACCGGTAGGAGTGAATCAGCTAAGGGAAACTTCCCTAACGTCATCGGTGATCATGTCACCGATGACGTTAGGAGGATTCCCCCGGTCCCGCCCACTCCTACCCGGAAGTTCGGGGTAGGAGGGCGGAAGAGGGAGAAGCTATGTTTCTCAGAGCTTCTCCCTTGGTGATATTGATCTCCCAGCGCGATCGGCTGGGAGATCAATACCTGGGAGGACATGAGGAGTAATCCTCATGTCCTCCCAAGAGTGCCAGGCTGCATTTCAGCTGAAATGCGGCCACTGCCAGCCGGTTATACCGGCTTAAGCAGTGACCGCATTTTAGCTGTCAAATGTACGAGCGTGGCACAGCAGGTACAGCTGTGCTCACTCGTACATTGTACCCACCTGGCACTCTAGGGGTTAAACCAGATTCTAAAAACATGAATTAAAAGGGGCAGTAGACCCCATATTTTCTGATAGAATTCCAGATGCATTGCTGCCAGGTGGCTCTGTTGTTACATCCCTCTATAGGAAGATTGTGTCTGCGATATGTACACAGGCTATATACTGCAACAGTACTAACTGGCTGCAAAACTTCTTGAGAAAAGGGTCAACGCTAATTAAAAAAATTAAATAAACACCACAAATAAAAATATGTATTAATGTTGTAAAGCACCTGTAACATTTTTACTGGAGATTTTTGATGTAAAAATTCTTAGAGTTCAAATGTAAAAAATGTGGGGGTTTTTTGTTTGCTTAAATTAAAATAAGTTTTAATTCTGGTCACCAGGTGGTGCCGTTCATATAACTTATTATTGGGAGTGTGACGGAATTGTCACCCAGAGAATGAAATGTGTCTGTTTTCAGTGGTCGCCATTGTTTCCCATTCTTGAAACATTAATGTCCCCTTGTGTTTCATGCATTAGAGCAGTGTTTCTCAACTCCTGCCCTCAGGACCCACTAACAGGCCAGGACTTAGGGATTTCTCTGCTAGAGCACAGGTGTGGTGATCAGAGGCTCATTCACATTGATTAACTCACCTGTGCTCTAACAAGGAAATCATCACATCCTGGCCTGTTAGTGGGTCCTGAGGACAGGAGTTGAGAAACACTGCATTAGAGAGTGTTGGCCATTTACCAGCACTGAATGGGTTGGTTAGTGTGTATGATGTACAGAGGGGTTGTGCCATCCAGTCTAGCTGACCACATAGATTGTGTTATGAGATAGCCAGTGTTGGTCAGATAGAGGGGGGTAGGGCAAATCTGTGTGTGGAATGTGTGTATCTCCCCCCTCACATCAGGCTAAGCAGAAAGAGACCTGGTAGATGGTACCTGTGACATCACATCCTGTAGGGGGTGGCTAGAAAAAAGCCTAGGAGGAGAGAAGTAAGAGTGAGAGAGGACAGAGTTGAAAAATATAGGACCAGGAGAAAAGGCCTCTCCAGAATGGTGGGAGGCCTAAGGTCCATGTGCTTACTAAAGGAGTACTGGGGGAAACTGGGACTGGTGAGTGCCCTCACCGGAAGAGTTAGAGTGAGCGGGCACTGTAATGGCCAGTCCTTTTCAGTTGTGGGCTGTAAGTCAAGGCGGCTTCAGCCACAGAGAGTACCCTGATGTACCCACCACAAGGATCTTAGGACGTCTTCCCCAACTCCTCTGTCAGTACTAAAAGATACAGGGAAATGTCATACAATCCAGCACCAGGCGCAGTGGGCGGGGCACCCACTCTTGCCTCTAGTGGGACTATGAGTAAGCTCCAGCATTAAGCTAAAATGCACTGTGAGTATTATTTGTAACCCCTGGCAACCTGTGCAACTAAGAAGAGAACAGCAGAAGTGTTTAGTTTTTATGCTTTACCCCTGTTTGTTTGCCTGTAATTGTTGTCCTATGTTTGTGTGCTGTGACCTCTCTAATAAATGCAATTTATTATCTTTTTGTCTGTCTGGATAAATTGCTTAACCCTTGGTCTACCAAGCAGTAACCCCTCTACCCCCGTCACAGGGAGCCATAGTCAGTGACTAAAGCTCTCCCATACCTTCTAAGTGTCCCTCTTTAGGAGGGACAGTCCCTCTTTTAGACCCAAATCCCTCTGTCCCTCTTTCTCACCCTGATATCCCTCTGTTTAAGAGTTCAGACTGTGTGGTGTGTATATAAGTGTATCACTTTGCCCCACAGCAATAAAACTCACATTAATGTTTGTTTAAACATCTGTATATGTGATTATAAATTAGTCTGTGTAAATAAAATACTTTGGTCTTGTTGTAAGTCATTTATTAGGTTATACAAGGAGGTGTCAATAGGTCATGAAATAGCCTAAAAATTATTGGTAATGCCCCGCCCACCAGCCATACCCCCAGCAATACCACCTAAAACACAAGTGTCCCTCTTTGGCAATTTGAAATGTTGGAAGGTGTGCTCTCCTATAGAGTAAAAAAGCACAAAGGAGGCACTCCTAGTGTAGTATGTTATAGAATCTTCCAATAGATGTAAAACACAAATGATAAAGCTTGGTGCAACATATATGTGTCCACCAAGATAGTAAGCAGTAGGGATCTCAAACCGTCCCAACGGTTCTCACAGGTTATGAACAGCTCTATCACGGGCCGCACCTCTCAGACTTCCAGACGAGGAAGCACATAGAAGAGGAACACAAGAAAGAGAGAAGGCGCCCAATAGTGCCTGTAATCCTCTATGGACACTCGAATATTAAATAGTGAAGATATACTCACAAAGATGAAGGCTGATAAATGGCTTATGCTAGATAGACATGTGGGGAATTTCATCTGTCCCCACTCAGATACCTCCTGTTTCAGGACTGCTGTTTGTAGTCAGAGTTGTAGTCTCCAAAGGGTTAATATTTGAGAAGAAAAGCTGCTGGTTGTCTCATAAAATAATTTATTATAAAAATATATATATATATAATATAAAAGACCAACTGTACAAAAAAACATAGTAACGTTTCGCGGCACTAGACTGCTTTATCAAACCAACTGGTCAGTACACAATAAACAAAGAAAGAGCTCTATTTAATATTCGAGTGTCCTTAGAGGATTACAGGCACTATGGGGCGCCTTCTCTCTTTCTTGTGTTCCTCTCCTATAGAGGCCATTATTACAAAAATGCCTTTTGACCACTAATTGGCACTGCTGAATTAAAAAACAAAACTGTAATAACCTTTGAATAAAAAAAAATCTCAAACCAGTGGTTTTAGCCTTGTTTTACTCAAGAAAAACATTATAACATATTTCTGATAATAAAAGTTTACTACTCTTTTATTCAGAGATCCCACACATTAATGTCATTAACAGAAAGTTTGGAGCCCATGAGCTGGTCAGACACACTGCATACAAGGAAGTAGTAAAGAGAGGCTAGAATGTATTGTATATTTAGAAGGGGGTGAATTTTATCTACAGTCGACAGGACAGGCTGCCAGTACACCTAAATGAGTATACAGAGGAAAAAGTCTGGTCTTAGTAAAATTGATTAAAAAAGAAATATTCATGTTTTACAGATAGAAAATTTTCTTTTCTGAAAATTTTTGGTAACACAGTCTTGAATCTGTGAACATTGAACAGCTTTCGAGGATGCCTTGAGTAAAAGTTAATCTGAATAATAAGTCAAGGATATTCCTTGAGCGCTGATGTGAGCTGCCGAAGCAGCCATGACCTTGGTGAAGTTCCTTGGAGCACATGCTAGGTCGAAAGGAAGAGCAGTGAACTGGTAGTGACTGCTCTCAAAAGCAAAACGAAGGAAGCACTGATTGTCTGGATGAATAGGAACATGAAGGTAAGCGTTCTCTAGAGGTCCATGGAGGCAGGAAAATCTCCCAGATACATGGCAGCAATGAAAGGTCAAAGAGGTTCCATCCTGAAGCATGGAGATGGCATATAATGACTGAAACACTTCAAGTCCAGTATAGGGAAACAGCCTTTGTCCTCCTTGGTAACAATTTTAAAAAATGGGGTAAAATCCTTGTGTAGCATTTCTGGGCTGGAATAGGAACAAAAACCTGTTTTTCCAGGAGGGGGGGTACTGTGTCTATAGTGTGCCCATTTTTAAATAAAGAACCTCAAAGAAGTTCAGTAGTGAGGCAAAGATTTGTATTAAGTAAACCTCTACAGGGAAGTGGTCCAGAAATATAGTTTTGAACTGGGCAATCCCACTCAAGGGAAGTCAGTTAATGGTAGCCTGCGTAATGGTGAATTCTACAGCCTCATATCGAAGCATAAAAATAAAAAATAAGACTAAAAACTATGAGAACAGTGCCAGCTTGCCCCTTTCCTGGAGAAGGTCACTTGAAACTGATTGGTTGGGGAGAAAGCTGGAGGGAAGGGGGAAGTCTCTGCCTCAAAAGCCCTGCCTTTTTTGGAGTGCAATGCCCTCTGGAGGAGAACAATTTACCCCATGGTTCCTGTGACAAAACCCTCCATCACTGGGGCTCCTGGAGGGGGCTGAGGGACAGCCTCCTTCCCACAGACTATGCATCTGGCCCTGGAACGGGTATAACCTCCCCCCAAGACTAACCACTGCCTCGTTTGCCCTTTGTCACAGAAGCCTCCATGCACTGGGCTCCTGAATGGGCCTGGGGCCCAGCCCTACAGACTGGCACAGGAACAGTGTAGTGTATTCATTGAGAGAATTATGCTCTTGTCTGAGGTTGGTTATTTAATTATGTAGTAATGTAATTATGTGTGATGTAATCATGTTTGCTGTTTACAGTGCTTTGGTCCCCCCCCACACACACACACACCGTGGAGGCCCCATTGAATAACTTGTGTATTGTTCCCATTGTGCCTCTTCGTATTATGTGCCCCTCTACCACTGGCACCATTGTCTCTCCATATGTGGTTTGCAGTAACCTGTATCATATTGTATTCTACTATGTGTGTATAACTTGTTATGTGTGTATACATAAACCCTGTGTGTTCTACAATAAATTAGTTCTTGTGTTACCTCTACACTGGTGTTGCCTGGTGCTTGGGGTAAGCTTGCTGTATCCAGAGTGCATTCACCCTACACTGAGTCTTGCCTAAGTGAATGGGTGACTGAAGCTATGATCCTGGTTCCTGGCTGGTGGAATTCCTGAGTGTCGCCCTGGGCTAAGGAAGCACAGTTTTGGCACAGCTACTCATCAGTCTGCGTACGGGTATCAGTCACAGTTGCCCATTGGACATAAGAGAAAAATGCTAATTTGCTCTTTAATAATGTTTGACTGAAGCATCTCTCAGCTGCAGAAGTATTGGTGTATTACACATCAAGCACCGACATACACATATTTTCATAATAAGGGTTTACTGCCACTTTAACATTTTTAAAAGAATTATGTAACTGTAAAAATGGAAAGCCTGCAATGTATCAGAATTTTTACAATTTCTAGGCACCTACCTCCTCGAGTAGCAAGGACAGTCCCACCATAGGAGAACGTTATACATGAGGTTTCAGTACCGGGAGCATGCGCCTGTCTGCAGTGGAATTTTGTGTGAACCTGCAAACAAGCAACAGAAACATTGTATCTTATTATAAACTAAATTATATTAAATTATATACACATACATACCACTAGTGAATGCTGCACGGCATTGCCAGTGGGATTCAGTGATCTGTGCACATTGTGGAACCACTGCAACTCAGTGGGGAGTATCGCAGCAACAATTTACACAGGAGTTGCCAGAAGACTTTGCCCCCCCTACCACTACTGCAAAAACTGCCGCTCCTGTGACAAATCGACTTCAGTGGCGATGTGCATAGGGTTTTGGTAGGACATTTTGCTGTATCTTTTGTTGGTAGGATATATTGAGATCTGGTGTAGGACAATTATTTTTTCTCACTATACTTAATTTTATGAGTACAATTTTGTAATAGCCCTTTATTCTGTATTTATTTTCAGCACTTTATTTTCACCATTATCACTATATACTGTTCTATTAAAGACTAACTTATTTGGCAGCAGGAAAATGTATATAATTCTTTCTTTGGGTTATGAAGCAAAGGTTGAACTTGATGGTCTTTTTTCAAACTAATTTGCTATGTTACTATGTGCAATCAGGAAATTACCCTTGAAATGTATTTGCCTCCGTGGGCACTGTGAGTCTCACCACATCAATCATCATCAATATATATAAAAGGCCAGATGTATGTTTGTCCGATGCAGTCACGCGAAGTAGAGACTGCCCGAACGCAGGACGATGCACTCATGCGGAGTAGACACTGCCCGAACGTACAGAATGCTGGGATTTCTTTATGCACTTTGGCTTTTACACTTGTATCCTCCTATATTATAATTCGCTAAGGTTGTTTGTCAGAAGCTGTCATGCACAGCAGAGACGGATGCCGCGCTGCAGTCATGCGCAGTACATACTGTCCGCGCACGGCTGATACAGAGCGGGGCGATCCAAATTCAGACCGGAGTCCTCTCTGCAGGAAGGTGCGCAGAGAGGACTCCGCTCTGAATTCAGAGCACCCCGCTCTGTATAAGCCGCGGTACGTTCAAGCAGTCAGTAATGTGCATTAATGCATCTCCGCCAGTGTTGGCCGTGTACACGGGCTTTAAAACTAGTATAATAATAAAGAGACACTGATGTTATTGGTTTGATTAAAGGAATGTTACAAGACAGCGATGGTCTCCTGAGAACTGCAGTGTATCAGGACGTGTATACGATAATGTGATAAAGATGATACATCAATGAGAGGCGGGATTATAACAAAGGGATCATTACACTATGGACAGAGGCAATTAAAACATTGTAAATAAATTTAGAACAGGAAAGGAGTTCTCTTCAATACATCATAGAGCCTGCTGATGTGTCCAGAGCCCTAAGTATAAAGATATAATTACTAGTAGACCAGAATGGGGCACCAGGGGTAATAACCGTCCAGTCTGGTCACTTTTTAATCAGCCTGGACAAAAAATTGATCTGTGTTATGGGCTCCTTAAGTATACAACTGATTTTAAAACAGGGCCCTTTTTTTTATCTTTGTAGAGCTAATTTGACTAAACAATTACCTATTTGAGTGACAACTGGATTCATCGTCACTCTGACACTCAAAGTGTTAAAAATATCAGCAACTATATCCACAATTTTTCTAAAGTCCATCTAGAAAATTAAAAGCAAACCAAGAGGGGGTTTTCCAGTGCCCGGAAGCCCCAGTGCACTGCTATGCTGTCTAACAGATCAAATCTTTACACCCCTATAATGAGAAATGATTGCTGTTGGTTTATTTATATCCCAAGGGTGGGCAACCTTCGGCTATTCATGTGTTGTTAGACTACAATTTCCATTGCCTTCAACTGGCCGTTGGCTGGCTGAGGATAATGGGAATTGTAGTCCATCAACACATGGAGGACAAATGCAAGCTAAGGAAGATGCAATGCAGAATTATATGAAATAGGCTGTAAGTATTGTTATTGCATATTTGGGATCTTATGCAGAAAGAAAAAGATTAAGATTTCTGGATCAAATCATCTGTAGCATAGGTGGAAAAAGAAAATGTTTCATTTACACAAAGAGCTAAGAACGAGAGGTCATCCATTAAGACTAGAGGAGTTTTCAACTAATACACAGGTAGGGATTTTTTTACAGTAAGGGTGGTAAAGCTATGGAATTCTTTGTCTCAGGATGTTGTACTTGCAGATATGTAACTGCTTTCAAAAAAGCAATGGATGTCTATGTAACACAGAACAATACTGAGAATTATGACAAGTGGCTTCAGTTCTGATAGGTTGTTGATCCAGGGAAATATATGACTGCCATTTAAAGTCAGGAAGGAATTGTTTTACTCACTTAGGGCTAAAATGGAAAAGGCTTCAGGGTTTGTTTGTTTCTTTTTTTGCCTTCCTCTGGATCAACAGGGGTGTTTTTGGCATGGGCTGGACTTGATGGACGCATGTCTTTTTTCAGCCTCATCAACTACATAACTATGTAAAGGGGCAGCAACACTTTATTTTGACTTTATATATTATGCACGTACATACAGTATGTGCAACCAAATTGCCTATACGTTTTATTATTATTTTAATTATTATTATCTTCACATTTTTTTTTTACACTTATATCACTGACACTGAGTTACCTGGATCTGTTTCCAGACAGTTATCTGTGAAAGAAGATATACTGACACAATGAAGAAAAGATGCAATGTAACAGAGATAGGATACAAAGCACTTGGTGCTGCAGGGACAGTGTTACATTTCAACACTGGATTGCCTTGATGTTTTCTGAGAAGGAAACTCTGTAAAAAGATCCAGGTATCTCACTATCAGGGACCTAGAACTTTATAAAAACAAAAAGTGAAGATGAAAAAAATAAAATAAAATTAAAAAAATAAAAGATCACTTAGAGTACATAAAGTTAAAATAAGGGGTTACTATCTCTTGTAAACTGTTCACTGCTATGCGTTGCGTACCCCTCTGGCGCGCAAAGGGTTGAAATGGACTCCAACACATTACAAACCTCTCTAGCATTCAAGGGGTTAAACGCCCATCAGTGCCATATGTTTTTGCAAACCCGTCTCTACAAATCCTATGTTATGCCCGTTCCTTAGCTGTACGTGTGAAAGAAATCCAGAGATATGTGTAATGAATCTCATAATTAATTCAGGAAGCCATGCATGGGAAATACAAGTCATTCTAAGTACATATGTATTTTTATAAATCTCTCGTGCTAATGCATGACAGGAATGGCAGTTCTGAGGGCACACCATTCATTATTAACCAGAGCAGGCAGAGCTGTACACTCTACACCAGAGTTCATGACAGACTGATCCGCAAAATGGATATAAATGTGTGTTTTTGTCGGATACTAAAACCGTTCAAACCGAAGAGTAGGATAAGGCTTGGGAATGAGCATACCAAATAGCATTTCTTACATAAAAAGTTAATATGAACACCGGCTTCTATCAAACAAAGATTGTGTTTTACTATTTCTGTGTACTAGCGCAGTAATTCATGTTATAAATCAGGGTTCTAGGATTTAAAAATAGTTGCCTGCCACACACATTATCAGTGCAATACAGTGTATCACTTAAATATTGTATCACACTTAAAAGAATGAGGCTGATGCATGAAGAACGAGAACAATTGCATCAGAACAACTGCATCACAGGGGACAAATGAAAATAATCAATGATTTAAATGGGGCTTGAAACCGCTTAATTGTGAGGTTTCCAACAGATAGAGTTGGCCAGCCCCATCAATGTAAGGCAACACGACATGACTGACCTCCAAGGATCTTTATTGCTGTGGAATGCATTAATTCAAAGAGGTAGCCATCCATGTGACCTGGCCAATCATACTTCAAATCTATGGTCAGCATGAGTGACATTATGCAGACTTAACCATTATTATGTTTTATTTATATAGCACCAACTTATTCCGCAGGGCTGTACAATTGGGGACAGACATACAGGGACTTAAAACAGTTAAGGTAGAACATAGAGAACAAAAGCAACAGAGGGCCCTTCTTGTGAAAGCTTATAGTCTAGATCAAGGCTGTCCAAGTTCAGTCTTCAAGGGCCACCAACAGGCCAGGATATAAGGATTTCCCTGATTAAGGCCAGATGAGCCAGTCAATATGAATGATCCACTGATCAACTCACCTGGGTTTAATCAGGGAAATCCTTACATCCTGGCCTGTTGGACTCTACTTGAACAGCCCTGATCTAGAGGAAGCTAGTTGGGACACAGAAGGTACAAGTGTCTCCTGCCACATGAACTGCCATTCAGTGGGTGGGAGAAAGAAGTGCTTTTCAGTGCAGTGGTCCAAGTGAAGTAGTGGGTCTAACTGGGAGATCAAGACTCTGTGTGAATAATGAGGATGTGACTGGAGAAGGGAATGAAAGTGAGTAGAGCTTGGACAGGATGTTATCTGTCCTTGCTCGTATCTGTTATGGGGCAGTTGATAGGATTCTCTGAAGAGGTGAGTTTTCATTTCAAGGAGCTTCTGGAGGCTGGGAGAAGATTCTGATGGGATGGACGGGAGGGAATTCCACAACCCAAGTGCAGCATGGGAGAAGTCCTGTAGGCCAGAATGGAAGGATGTAATAAGAGCTGCAGAGAGGAGAAGGTCCTGTGCAGAGTGAACAAGGTCCTGTGCAGAGTGAACAAGGTCCTGTGCAGAGAGAAGATGGTGAGTGGGAGTGTATTTGGAAACAAGATATGTTAGTGTTAGTATGGGGTCTGTATGTTAACAACAGTATTTTGAATGCAATTGTAAATGCCAATGGGAGCCAGTGTAGGGATTTGCAGAAAGGAGCAGTATTAGAGGAGCGATCTGTGTGGCTGATGAGTCTGGCAGCAGAGTTCATTATGGACTGTAACCGAGTTAGTCTGGAAAAAGGAAGGAAAATTATTAGGACTGAGATACAGTAGTTGAAAAGAGACATGATGAGTGTTTGGATTATAATTTTGATAGTGTCTTAAGTGTTAAAAGGTTGCATTCTAGTGGTGTCATGTAGATGAAGGAGGCATGAGTTGGAGATTTAAAGTGGCAGAGTGCTTTGGAGGTCAGCACAGTGGTTTTGTTGTTAACAGTAAGGGAAATATCCTCGGTAAGGCTGATTGGAGAGGGAGGGAATTTATAAGTCTTATTTTGGTTAGGTTTAGTTTTAGATGATGGGAGGACATCCAGGAAGGCACAGCAGAGGGACAATTAGATACATGGAACAGGAGAGATGGGGAGAGGTCTAGGGAGGAAAGATATATTTGAGATGACGGTGAATCATAAAGGAGTTTACTAGTTTGCCAAGGAAAGAGGTGTAGATTGAAAATTGAACTAGGACTAGACCTTGCTGTACTCCAACAGACAGTGGTAGGAGTGAAGAAGTGGAGCCAGAGTAGGAGACACTGAAGGAGCAGTTGGAAAGATATGATGAGAACCAAGAGAGGGAAAGGTGTCACAGGGGCCTAAGGAATAGAGAGTTTGCAAAAAGAGCAGATAATTCAATGACAGCTTACAGATCCAGGAGAATGAGTAGGGAGTATTGGCCTTTTGACTAAATGAAGAGCAAGTCATAGTCCACTTTTGTGAGGGCTGTCTCAGTCGAGTGATGAGGGTGGAATCCATATTGCAGGGATCTAACAAGGAATGAGAGTACAGGAGTTTTGTAAGATGGTTCTATACAAGTCTTTCGAGGAGCTTGGGGGCGAATGGGAAAAGCGATATGGGCCAGTAGTATGAACGTAAGTTTGGTTAAAGAGGGGATTTAACAATTTTCATTATTAAACTTTTGAGTGCAGGACAGATATTCAACACGTTGCAAAGGAATGCATTTCATAGCCCTCTGATACTCAAAGGTTAATGAATTCAATGACAGCATTAAATATTTAGGATTCATTAATTAGCAAAAATTCTGACATTAAAGGAACATGAACACCATAAAGTTAAGTAGGTTGATGTAACTTTAAGTACTGTGTATTTACAGCTGGCAAATGCAAGAATTATTCATATCTTAGATTCCTAAAATACAATGTTAAAATGGCTTTTTAACGCGTATATAAATTATCTTGTTCAAGCTCTTTCTTCTGTTTATATTGAGATATACGACCTAACTTCAGTCAATTGATCATGATTGCTTGTGATTAGTGCCCCATTTTTGGGGTTCAGAAACGCTATTATCTCAGCCCAGTTAGAAGCAATCCTGGACAATCCATGGGGGCTCTGAAAACAGCAGAAATGGCTGCTCCCTCAGAACATATGTAAAACTAGATTACAGGCCTCAGAAAAAAAGAGTTTTATAAATGCTAGCATGAAATACAGATTATTTAAGTATGTATGTAATGCCAGTTCACTTTCAGGTGTTGGTGTTCCCCATTTGAGTGCCAGAGGTGTATGCTATGAATTCCAATCCCCCCCCCCCGCACTCAAAGGGTTAATACCATATACTAATCTAGCAATTTGATTGTATTTGTTATTATCAACTAAAATTAGTTAAACCCTTTGAGTACCATTGATCTGCAATGTGTTGGATCTTTAGTTATGAAATACTAAATATTTTTTATTGCATATCCCAAAATAATAGGATTTTAGTCTTACCTGTTAAATCCTTTTCACTTAGCCCATACAGGTTACTGGTACATTGGGAGGCGATCCGCCCCTTTAAGTAGGCAGGAACATTTCTCTAAATGTATGCAGGGGGTGGAGCCTTCCCTCCCTCTTAAGCTGCCCTCAGCCAGAACAAGCCAGAATGATTTGAGACACTAAAACTGACCAGAGATAAGAAGGAAAAGGAAGACTCCTGTGAGCATGCCTCAAAGGTCTCCCACTGAATGCCACAAGAGAGTCAAGTATGGTCCCTTGACAGAGTGGGAGACCAGTAACCTGTATGGACTAAGTGAAAAGGATTTAACAGGTAAGACTAAAATCCTATTTTCACTGTCGTCCAATACAGGTTACTGGTACATTGGGATGTACAAACATTGAGCTTTCCCAGAGGCGGGAAGAAGGCAAGGACCAAGCGCAAGGCCCAAAAGTCACCAGAACTCCTATGAACCAATTAATCATAGAGCCCAACAACAGAAGTGTCAACGGACACCAACCAGGGGTAAAAACGAACCCCCTGAACTATCACAGCACACTAAACTAGAGCCAACAGGGCTCAACAGCAAGGAAGCACTGAGAACCACAGAAGCAGAAGATCCTAGACAGGCAAGACTGCCTCCAGGACCTTTCTCCCAAAGCTGGCATCAGCCGAGGCCAGTACATCTACACGATAGTGCTTCGAGAATGTGTGCACAGAGGACCAAGTGGCCGCCCGGCACAGCTGATCAGCAGACGCTTGATTTTTATAGGCCCAAGAGGCCCCAATTGATCTGGTGGAATGAGCAGTAACCCTGAAGGGAACGTGCTTATTCCGCAACTTGTAGGCTGCACGAATGGTAGATTTTATCCAAGATGCAATAGTCACCTTGGATGCCGTTCTCCCTGCCCTAGGCCCCTCAGGAATGACAAACAGAGCGTCAGACTTCCTGATAGACTCAGTGCGATGAACATAAAACTTAAGACAACGCGCTACATCCAACAAATGAAGAGTTAGGGCAGAAAGAGGGCACCACAATCTGCTGATTGATGTGAAACTCAGAGACAACCTTGGGTAAAAACTCCTTGGAATTGCGGAACACAGCCTTATCCTTGTGGAACACCAGGTAAGGAGGTTTAACATCAGGAAGAACGGCAATGCATTCCTGGAAAAATACAGACAGAGCAGAAGTCTGAACCTTGAGAGAACTCAGGCTGAGTCCCTTCTCAACACCATCCTGCAAAAAGGCCAGGACCGTGGGAAGATGAAAATCGAGCGACAAATCCTTATCAGCACACCATGCAACAAAAGTTGACCAAATTCGATGATAGATCTTGGAGGACACAGGCTTACGAGCCCTAAGCATCGTAGACACCACAGAAGAGGAAAACCCTTTCTTCTTCAAAATTGAGGATTCAACCTCCAAGCCATCAAATGGAGATGCTGAACATCCTCCTTCCACAGGTAGCCTTGAAGCAGTAGATCTGGACGGGCAGGGAGCGGGAAGGGATCCGCCACTGATATGGCCAGCAGGTCCGGATACCAGGACTGAAGATGCCAATTCGGAGTGATTAGGATGACAGGGCAATGTTCCACCTTCAGCTTCTGGATGACTCTGATCAACAGAGGGAGAGGAGGGAAGATGTAGGCTAGGGAGAACTCCCAAGGGATTGACAACGTCCACCGCTAGAGCAAGAGGGTCCCTCCACCGAGAGCAAAACACTGGAACCTTCCTGTTGTGTCTGGTAGCCATCAGATCCACTACAGGTACCCCCCACATCTGGGTTAGATGGTGAAACACCTCTGGATGAAGCGCCCACTCTCCGCTGGCAACTGTGTGACAGCTGAGAAAGTCTGCCATGATGTTGTCTACGCCTGGAATGTGTACCGCTGAAATGACGGGAACATGTGCTTCCGCCCAAGATTAAATGGCCTTGACTTCTAACCATGCGGTGAGAGATCTTGTGCCGCCTTGTCTGTTGATGTAGGCCACTGCGGTGGCGTTGTCGGACTCCACTCTGACTGGACAACCCTCCAGCTGAGATTCCCAGTGTCTCAGGGCAAGAAAGATGGCACAAAGTTCCAGAACATTGATGGAGAGGAGAGATTCTTCCAGGCCCCATTTCCCCTGAGCACTGAAACGACCTAACACTGCCCCCCAACCCCAGAGGCTGGCATCCATCGTGACTGTGGTCCAATAGGGGATCTGAAAGGACCTCCCTTTCAGGAGATGAGACAGGTCCAACCACCATTCCAAGCTCAACTCGACATGAGGAGGCAGAGAGACTGACAGATGCAGATGATCTGGATGATTCCTGCACGTCTGGATCACAAACCTCTGAAGTTCCCTGGTGTGCACCATGGCAAATGGCACTGCCTCTATTGTGGAAATGAATTTCCCCACCAGAGAAGTCAACTTCGGCACTGGAACCCTCTCGAGATCCAGGATCTTGGATACACGGAGAGCAACCTGATGAGCCACTTCTTCCGGTAAAAACACCATGCCCTGCTGAGTGTCGAACAGGAGACCCAAGAAAAGGATCTGTTGAGACGGGATCAAGTCTGACTTGTCCAGATTCACAATCCACCCGTGGCGATTGAGTGTCTGGATGCACGTCTGAACCTGCTGGTGAAGAATCTCCGCAGATGAAGCTTTCAGGAGCAAATCGTCCATGTAGGGAGTCACCCTGATACCATCCCGATGAAGCACAGCTATCAAAGCCCCCAAGACTCTCTGAAAAACCTGAGGAGCTGAAGTCAGTCCAAAGGGAAGAGCCGAAAACTTAAAGTGGCCCCTGTGGCAGGCAAACCTGAGATACCGCCTGCTTTCCGGATGAATAGTGATGTGCAGATATGCATCCTGGAGGTCCAGGGAAGCAAGGAACTCCCCTGGAGACATTGCAGCTATCACAGTACTCAGGGATTCCTGACGATAGTGGGAACTCACAACAAAGGAATTGAGATCCTTCAGGTCCCGAATAGGACGGGCGCCCCCGTCCTTTTTGGCTACAACGAACAGGTTGGAATAAAATCCTGAACCTGTGTCCTCTGAAGGAACCAATTCCAGGACTTCTTTGTCCAAAAGATCCTGAATAGCGTCGTCGAACAGACGTCTTTTTGTAGGCTCCTGAGAAGGACGAGTAAAATGGAACCGAAAGGGAGGAAGGGAAGAGAAAGGGATCCTGTATCCCTCTGATACCACCTGAATAACCCAAGGGTCCGCCACTGACTCCTCCAAATCCAGCGAAAGATGTGGAGACGTCCACCTACAGCTGGATGCGGACCCGGGTTCGGTGAGTCATGCCAAAGCAGTCTTGGAGGTCATGGCCTTAGGGGCAACTTTGGGCTTCCAGGACTGTTTGGGCTTGGAGGAGGAGCACGCAGAGGACGGACCCGCCTGGGACGCAGAGCGTGTCTCAGTTTGGAAGGAACGAAAGGACCGATTGCGTTTGGCTGGAAACTTCTTTTTGAAGACTGATGGTAGAAGAGTACTTTTACCGCCAGTAGCCTCACTAATCATCTCCTTAAGCTCAGATCCAAACAGTGAAGTCCCTTGGAAGGGCAAAGAAAGCAAGGCTTTCTTAGAGGCGGTGTCAGCAGACCAAATTTTTAGCCAAAGAGCGCGTCTAGCCACCACAGAGGAAGTGGAGGCCCTCGCCATCATGCGCACAGCATCAAAAGCAGTGTCAGAAACATAATTCTGAGCTTCGGATATATTAGCAAGAAGTTGTAACTGCTCAGA
The DNA here is from genome assembly GCA_037306005.1 of Rhinophrynus dorsalis. Classification (NCBI taxonomy): domain Eukaryota; kingdom Metazoa; phylum Chordata; class Amphibia; order Anura; family Rhinophrynidae; genus Rhinophrynus; species Rhinophrynus dorsalis. The sequence continues at coordinate 645,098,736 of CM074718.1, forward strand.
CACCGGCGCATCCTGGCGAACCGCCTCAGTAAGCTGTTCAGTCCAGACCGCAATGGCCCGGTTAACCCACGCCACTGCAAAGGTTGGACGCATGGCAGTGCCAATAGAGGCAAAAATAGACTTAAGACAAGTTTCCAACTTTTTATCTGTCCAATCTTGCAGGGCAGAAGCATCAGAGACAGCCAAGGCAGTAGATTTAGACAACCTAGAAACTGGAGCATCCACCTTAGGAGGATGAACCCATTTAGCCAGTTCAGTCTCAGGAAAAGGATAAAGTTTAGCAAACTTTTTTGATACAGAAGAGGATTTATCAGCATTTCTCCATGCATCAGAGACTAAACGTGCAAGAGTAGGATTAGTAGGAAAACATATAAGTCTTAGAAGGTTTCTGAAACACATCCGTTGGGTCATGAGTAGATTCCTGACTCAAGGGAAGGTTGAGGGTGGTTAGCATAGCCCTGATCAAACCCTCAGCAGAGAGTTCAGGGTCACACTCATAAGGGTCACCAATGGACCTGGTAGACTTAATAACAGTGCCCTCCTCAACATCAGAATCCTGCAACAATTCTTCCTCAGAAGAATCAGACACATCAGGAGCACCCTGTGGCTTAGGCAGGGAGGTCCTGACAGTGGAGGGGGTCTGCCAAACCTGAAGAGCCCCCTGTACCTGAGAGGGAAAGAGCTGAAGAGTGGATATGAGATCCCTAGTGGCAGCTTTGAACTCTTTCACCCATGTTGGCTCAATGGCGTGACTGGAAAGCCCTGGGTTGCTGTCATGGCCTTCCGCACATTTTGGGCATAAATGACCAGAAAATTCTCTAGGCAGCCCAGAGTGACAAGAGGAGCAAAACGCAATGGGGGAAACTGACACCCCAGCCTCCTTAGTCTTGGGTCTAGCCCCTGACTCCAGTGGAGTAGACATGCTCACAGCGTCAGATATACTCCACTGACAAGAATCACCCAATTGAAGTGTGAAAGATTAAATATTCATCCCAGAAATGCTTAAAATTAAACTTATCTGGCAAGCGAAGGGTTAATCTGTGGAGGAGAGAGAGAAGGCTCGGTCCCTGCGTAGTATACTCGCTGAGAAGAACTCACAAAATGGCTGCCGTGACGGTAGCCAATCAGAAAACCGGACCGAAACAAGCGCTCATGGGAAACGTAGTTTTTCTCAGAAGTACCCCAAAACAGTGCCCGAAGCCCCCCAAGACCCCCAACACACCGAATCATGCAACCGGATGATAGAGCAAGGGAAGACCAACAAAATGAGCCCACTCTGAAGTCGCTGTGACAAGCGGTTCCAGAAATACGTCCCACACTGTGTAAACCCATAGAGAGTAAAGGAGCAATGGCATCTATGCGGGAAAAGCGCTCTTAAAAGCGCGGAACATAAACTTTTAATAAAGTTACCCTGACAGGAAAAAGTTACCAAACACATATAAAACACATGTAAAACATGATAAAACAATATCCCAATGAGGAAAACAGCAGGCAAAAGGTTAAAACCCCCATAAACTGCTCCAAAACCCAGAGAATACACACAGACATTGCATAAATACAGTGCAATATAAAGAAAAACACCCAATGAGTGATGGAGTGCATAATGAGAACTCCCAAATACAAGCCCAATGAAGGGACACTGTGGGACAAGTGGACCTTCAGCACTCAAAGGGTGGCTCACCTTTCTGCAGGACTTCTGTCTTCAGGTAACCATGTGAAAAGGGAATTAACCAAAGGAAAATCCCCACCAGGGAAGCTACTTGACTCAAGTTGTTCCCTCTTCAGGGCATAAGGTCCACCAGAAAATCCTTGGAAGCTGCACTAGCCACTTTGGAGACGGCAATTGTCAGCCATGGTCACCCACCTAATGGTGGTATTCCATATTTGAAGAAAACAATAAAAAAAAACTAAAGTTGATTGAGAGATGTTCTCCACCTGATGTGCACAGCACGCAGGAACAAATCATTCTGACTTGTTCTGGCTGAGGGCAGCTTAAGAGGGAGGGGAGGCTCCACCCCCTGCATACATTTAGAGAAATGTTCCTGCCTACTTAAAGGGGCGGATCACCTCCCAATGTACCAGTAACCTGTATTGGACGACAGTGAAATAACCCTTACAAGTTGAAGAGCCCGTTACACGGGCTACAGTGCCACTGCCAGCCAGTCGCGGGGCAGTCATGCACAGTAGAGACTGCCCGCGCTGCAGCTAATACAGAGCTGGACGCTCCGTGGCACGGGCAGTCTCTACTGCGCATGACTGCAGCATGCTCAGCAGTCTCTACTGCGCAGGACTGCGTCGTTACACACGTTTTAGCAAATTATTATATAGGATAGCAGGGACGTGCACAGACATTTTTAGGGGCCAGGGGCTCAAATGAAAAAAAGAGCACTTGTCATAATTATTTATTCAAAATATATATTAAAAAAAAAAGAAAAGAACTTACATCTCAGGAGCCTGTAGGCACAGAAATCAGAAGCGGCCCCCCCCCCCATTGGCCATCTCCACTGGGCACCTCCACAATGCTCCTAATCTCCACATTGCCTCCCATCATCTCCATATTGCCCTTACATTGTCCTCTGTCAGCTCCATATTGCCCCTGCCAGTTCCACATTGCCCCCATCAGCTCCAACTTACCCTCACATTGCCCCTATCATCTCCATATTGCCCCATCAGCTCCAACTTACCCTCACATTGCCCCCTTCACCTCTATATTGCCCCCATCAGCTCCATATTGCCATCAGCTCCAACTTACCCTCACATACATTGCCCCATCATCTCTACATTGCCATCATCTCCATCTTGCACAGACCTGTAGCTGCTGGAGCTCCCACGCGGTCTTCTCTTCATGCAGAGTGCTGGGAGATGACGTCATCTCCCAGTGGTCTGTAATACTAAAAAGCCAACGAGGGAGCGAGCATCTACAGGTCTGTCCTGAAGGAGGCACAGACCTGACTGGGGGGGGGGGGTTAGTGCGGGCAGAGAGGCACTTTGGACAAAAAGGGCAGGTGCTCAAGCCCCCCTTGGTGTCTATGTGTGCACGTGCCTGTAGGATAGTATCAACCATGACATAAAAGACAGATCAACCTTTAGCGAATAGAGACTATAGGATGGGGAATTACTAAGACTTTATTATCTTTACTACACATTACAAATGACATGAGAGATGGGCCATTGCCAAAAGTCTTTCAGTTTTGAATCTGGAGAATCTCATTTCAATCAAACTGAAAGATGCTTTTTTTTTTTTTTTTCTTTCCCGACAAAACGCGCAAGCGAGAACTGAATCGCTACTAATGAATCATACCGAGAAGACGATGAAATAGTCGGGCAGTGTAGATAAATCATGACACAATGAAAACACCAGATTGGCTTTCTACTAAAATATCCATGTTCTGTTTTCTGACTTGAGCACTTAATTACGGAAAGAAAAGAAAAAAACACTCACCGGCAAAAGACTTTTTTGTAGAAGTGTAACTGAGAATTAGCAGATAACATACAATAAGTTGCTTTTTTTATTATCAAAGAGAAAATTAGTCCTATGAATCAGACTTGACTTGTGTGTATTGAACATTACCTAGAGACTGTTAAACAAATGCACAATTGCTCTAAATGTCTACGCGCCTTTCTCGCAGACATTAATAATATGGTTTCTCTCTGTCCAAGAACATTTAGAATTAACCTCTTGGATGCTAGACACACCTCAAGCACATTACTCGGCAGTATGTTGGAGATGTCTTTAGCATGCGAAGGGTTAAGACAAGACAGAATGTGGAATATGATGAAGGGAGTTTATGATTCTGTGAGAAAGCTCTAGAAAAACACCAGACGGCAATGACAAGGCAAAGAGGGGCCCATTAATGGAGCAGTGTAACATTTCCCTCTGTAAATGGATGGCTGTTGAAATAAGGAAATTTATAGAAATGCACAGTACAGGAGTTGTTTATACATCTCCAGTTCTGAAAAGAACATTCACAAATATAAACTTGGAGACTTTTGACCATCTGTATAGAAACACAAACCTGCTGTTAGATGTATTTCGAGATTTCTTCTTATCTATGTAGTCTGAAGTCAGTAGGAACGGGAGGGGAAGGGCCTCTATCATAGTATGAGAACGTAAGGTCACATTAAACCCTCTTGAGTGCCAGAGCAATGTGTTGCATACCCCTCTGGCGCTCAAAGGGTTAATAAGAGGTGCAGTTCTGGAACAAACCAACTGCACCACAGGAGACAATAAAAAAAAAAAATCCCCAAATTCCCAATGATTTAAATGAGGCATTCAAGCCTTTGACTGCTAGAAAGTCTCCATTTAATCCTTTGCATGCCAGAGGGGTGTCTGATGCATTGTGAAGCAAGAGTTAATTAATTGTGAATTTGCATTTTTCCACTACAGTGCAGTTGGTTTGCTACAGAATCGCTCCACTTATCTTTGTGAATATGACCCCTAGTGCCATATGCATGAAGGTAAAGATGAACAATACTGGAGTAAACCAACAGAACTATGGGGTGTGTGCGTGTGTGTGTGGGGGGGGGTTAGTCATGTTGACTTAAATAGGCCTTGTAACACATTGAAAGCTGAAGAGGTTTCCGTGAACTGCAAAGCAATGCATTGAAGACTTCTCTAGCATTCGATGGGTTAAAAAGCTGAATTAAAATCAATAGTAATTTGGGGAACTTGTATATGGACCCTGTGGGTCAAATGAAAAATAAATAGTTCCGTATTATCATTGAAGCACATTTTGAATAAGAATTAAGGCCCATATTTATAAAAGCAAATTGGTGTTATCTTGGAGTAAACCAGCTGCACACTGTAGGGGGCAAATAAAAATTCCTAAATTCTCATGCACTTCAGAATGCATTGGAGACCTATCTAGCATTCAAGGGGTTAAAAGCCCAATTTTATTTAACAGGAATTTGTATTTCTCCCCTATGGTGCAGTTGGTTTACTCCAGAATAATTCCAGTTCTAGAAATCTGGGCCACAGTGCACTGAGTTTAGTGACTTTATGAACTTCCTGTAAACAGGAGGCCGCCCAATCACATCGCATTAGTGTCAGCAGAGCAGTAAGATGACATTGCCTGTAGGACTTCAATAAAACAAGGTTCACACGGAGGAAAAGAAGGAAAGTGTCAAAACAAAAAGACGACTGACGAATATGATGCTGTTACTATAACGCTAAAAAGAAATGTCAGATTTTTATTTGCCTCCAATACTGTGGCTCGCATCATTGCTAATGAAGGAAGAACTGGTGACCACTGAATTATATTGATATTTTGCAATCATTTATATAAATAAAACAATAAGAATGATCAGATGCCCCTCTGGAGTACAGAGCATGAGCTCTGGGGGAGCAGAATACCAGGGTCAGGTCCAGAGTTATATCCAAGGTGATCCTAGGCCAAGGCACTTTAGGCTCCCTTACCTCTGCCCATTGCCACACACACCCCCACTTGTCACATGACCCCACCACCCCCAGTCCCATCCACTGTTACCTGGAAATACCCTTGGTCTATAACAAGAAAGAACAAAAAAAAAAATAGCCTTAAACCCCTTATTTGCTACAGCATCCAATGGGTGAAAGGGGAACTATCATCCTAAATAAAGTCTTCCCTCCAACAATTACCCATCTAGGGATAAGCTTAAAGGGATAGTAATGTTTCATAATAAAAGCAGCTCTAATTAATCATCATAGTATTTGGACTTTGGAGAGTGTTATTTCAATTCTGTCAGAGTTGTAGTTCAAGAGTAATTCAATGACAAAGTATCCCCCTCCCGTCCCTTTTACTGATGTAACACTGCTCAGTCAGATCAGAAGGGAGGTGCCCAGGTAGATTGCAGAGAGGGACAATCTTCAATTAAGATAAGGGAAAAACCTGATAAACTTATCAAGGGGGGCAGGGCTTTCATTGTTCTCATAGGAATAAGAGTGTCCCCTTCTGTTATCTGTCTGGACTCTGGACTGGATTCCACATCTGAGAAGAGATGGCTTACACTAGGTAAAAGGGGCGGGAGGGGAAACTTTGCTTGTGAATATCTCTCAAACCATAAAGGTTTGAGAGATAAGACTTGTATCATTCTTTATGTTTTTTAATGCCTACAAAATAAAATAAAGATAAAATGAAGTATTACTATCCCTTTAACAATAGTAGCATAATCACCGCGTTACAGAGAAATTCTACTTCTGCCGAGACTGACAGTCAGGCAACAGTACTTTACACGCCTGCATCTTCAGTTTCTTCTGGTACCTAAAGGTACCATGCAGCGCCTCCTAGAGGAGACCAGGACTGACAGCGCACGTGCGCAGATATCTGTAAGCAAAGATGTCTGTGGTGTTGCCTGGCAGTCTCAGTAGAAGTAGAAATTCCCTGTAACGCAGTAATTATGCTGGATAATACTACTATTGATAAGCTTATCACTAGATGGCTAATTGTTGGGGTGAGACTTTATTTGAGGCGATAGTTCCCCTTTAACCAATAGCCAATAAAGGGGTATAAAACTGATGCAGGGATATTGAGATTGCTCTGACCACACCCACAGCTGAGACACAGTTCAAAATCCAAAGCATCAGGCAGTTGCCTACTCTACCTACTGGGAAATCCAGCCCTGACCAGGATGGGGCCTGTATAATGAGGCGTCAAATTTATAATTCTAATACTGCCAGTGGAGGGAGTCACTGTGATTAACTAATAAAAGACTGAGCTTTAACATGTGTGTTCTTATGTTTGTTATCTTTCCATCACAAAGCAATTAACCAGGCAATGCATTGTGCAACCCTTACGGTTGCTTCTAACAGCCATTTGGAAAGTTAGAAAAACTGACCCCTACACATGTCTAGGAGATCAAATAAAAGAAAATGAGCCACAGACTGCAAGCTTTAGTCCAATACTGTAAGCTGTCCACCGTCTGCAGTTAAAGGGATAGTAATACTTCGTTTTATCTTTATTTTATTTTGTAGGCATTAAAAAAACATTAAGAACGATATAAGTCTTATCTCTCAAACCTTTATGGTTTAAGAGATATTCACAAGCAAAGTTTCCCCGCCCGCCCCTTTTTCCTAGTGTAAGCCATCTCTTCTCAGATATGGAATCTGGTTGTAAGACCAGACAGATAACAGCAGGGGACAATCTTCTTCCTATGAAAACAATGAAAACCCTGCCCCCCTTGACAAGTTTTTCAGGTTTTTCCCTTATCTTAATTGAAGATTGTCCCTCTCTGTAATCTACCTGGGCACCTCCCTTCTGATCTGGCTGAGCAGTGTTACATCAGTAAAAGGGGCGGGAGGGGATACTTTGTCATTGAATTACTCTTGAACTACAGCTCTGACAGAATTGAAATAACACTCTCCAAGGTCCAAATACTATGATTATTAATTAGAGCTGCTTTTATTATGAAACATTACTATCCTTTTAACTAGCCAATGGGAGAAGAGGGATCCCAATCAAGGTAAGAGAAAACAACACCGAAAGGAAAGACTGCATGGCCCCTCTGGAACCCCCATCCCTTGTCAATCCACTTTCCTAGTGATCCTACCCATAGAAACACTGAATATTTCTCAAGTTAAAAAAGTGTACTGCCCTACATCTATAATACGAGAACATCCAACGAAAAGATTCATATGCAAGGGAGAGATCAAAGAAGAAAAAATAGGATTTTAGTCTTACCTGTTAAATCCTTTTCACTTAGTCCATACAGGTCACTGGTACTCTGGGAGGCGTAAGTCCCCTTTAATAGGCAGGAACAACTTATGCAAATAATTTGCAAGGGGCGGAGCCTCCCCTCTTACTTAAGCCACCTTCTGGCCAGAGCCACTTTAGATTGATTTGAGACCCTAAAAACTGACCTCAGGTAAGCAAAAAGAAAGACTCCTGTGAGCATGCCCGAACGGTCTCCCACTGAATGCCACAGGAGAGCCAAGACTGGTCCCTTGACAGGGTGGGAGACCAGTGACCTGTATGGACTAAGTGAAAAGGATTTAACAGGTAAGACTAAAATCCTATTTTCACTGTCGTCCAATACAGGTCACTGGTACTCTGGGATGTACAAACATTGAGCTGATCCAGAGGCGGGAAGTAAGGCAAGGACCAGGCGCAAGGCCCAAGTCACTAGAACTGCTATGACCAGTTGAAAACATAGCCCAAACTAAGTGTCAACGGACACCAACCAAGGGAACAACCCCTGAACTAACACAGCACACGGAACTAGAGCCAACCGGGCTCAACAGTAAAGAAGCACTAAAAATCACAGAGCGGAAGACCTACACAGGCAAGACTGCCTCCAGGACCTTCCTTCCAAAACTGGCATCAGCCGAGGCCAGCACATCAACTCGGTAGTGCTTTGAAAAGGTGTGCACAGAGGACCAAGTGGCCGCTCTGCACAGTTGATCAGCAGAAGCTTGATTCTTGTAGGCCCAAGAGGCCCCAATAGATCTGGCGGAATGGGCAGTCACCCGGAAGGGAACATGCTTATTCCTCAACTTATAGGCTTCACGGATGGTAGCCTTAATCCAAGAGGCAATGGTAACTTTGGAAGCCGGTCTCCCTGCCCTAGGCCCCTCAGGAATGACGAATAGAGCGTCAGACTTCCTGATAGACTCGGTGCGATGAACATAAAACTTGAGGCAACGCACCACATCCAACAGATGGAGATCTCTTTCCTTGTCAGATGAAGGATTAGGGCAGAAAGAGGGAACCACAATCTCCTGATTGATGTGAAACTCTGACACAACCTTGGGTAAAAATTCCTTGGTAGTGCGAAGCACAGCCTTATCCTTGTGGAACACCAGGTAAGGAGGTTTACAAGACAAAGCCTGTAACTCTGCTATCCGGCGCACTGACACAACAGCCAAGAGGAAGGCCATCTTCCAAGTCACAAGACGTAATGGAATGGAAGCCAAGGATTCAAACGGAGGTCGCTGCAGAACTCCCAGCACCAAATTGAGATCCCACTGGGGAGCAGGACTCTTAAAGGCAGGTCGAACATGAGTCACACCTTGGAAGAAGACTTTCACATCAGGAAGGACAGCAATCCGTTCCTGGAAAAACACAGACAAGGCAGAGGTCTGAACTTTGAGGGAACTCAGACTGAGCCCCTTATCCACACCGTCCTGCAAGAAGGCCAGGACAGTGGGAAGATGGAATTCAAGTGACAAATTCTTGTCAGAACACCATGACACGAAAGTTGACCATATGCGATGATAGATCTTGGAAGACACAGGCTTACGAGCACTGAGCATCGTCGATACCACAGAAGGAGAAAAGCCTTTCTTTGCTAGAATCGAGGATTCAACCGCCATGCCATCAAATGGAGAGAATGAACATCCTCCTTCCACAGATACCCCTGAAGAAGCAGGTCCGGACGGGCTGGAAGTGGGATCGGATCCTTCACTGACATGGCCATCAACTCCGGAAACCAGGACTGGCGAAGCCAGTTTGGAGCAATCAGGATGACAGGACAACGTTCTCTCTTCAACTTCTGGATAACTCTGACCAATAGAGGAAGAGGAGGGAAGATGTAAGCCAGGGGGAAGTCCCAAGGGATCGACAAGGCATCCACTGCTAGAGCAAGGGAGTCCCTCAACCGGGAGCAAAACACCGGAACCTTCCTGTTGTGTCTGGTAGCCATCAGATCCACCACAGGCATCCCCCATCGTTGAGTGATCATGTGAAACACCTCTGGATGAAGAGCCCATTCTCCGCTGTCGACGGTGTGACGACTGAGGAAGTCTGCCATGACGTTGTCCACGCCTGGAATATGAACTGCAGAGATGACAGGCACGTGATCTTCTGCCCAAGACAAAATATCCTTGACCTCCCACCAGGCGGAACCGCTTCTTGTGCCGCCTTGCCTGTTGATGTAAGCCACCGCCGTGGCGTTGTCGGACTCCACTCTGATTGGAAGACCGGTCAATTGAGACTCCCAGTGCCTCAGGGCCAGCCGGACAGCTCGAAGTTCCAGAACATTGATGGAGAGCATGGATTCCTCCAGACCCCATTTCCCCTGAGCACTGAAGCGACCCCAGACTGCACCCCAGCCCCGAAGGCTGGCATCCGTAGTGACTGTGGTCCAAGGAGGAACTAGAAAGGATTTCCCTTTCAGGAGATGAGAGAGATCTAACCACCAGTGCAGACTCGACTCGACATGAGGGGGAAGAGAAACAGACAGATGTTGATGATCTGGATGATTCTTGCACGTCTGGATCACAAATCTCTGAAGATCCCTGGAGTGGGCCATGGCAAATGGCACTGCTTCGATTGTGGAAATGAACTTCCCCACTAAGGACGACAACTTCGGAACTGGAATCTCGTCCATGTCCAGAATTCCAGCCACTCTGACAGCTATCTGGTGAGCCACGTCCTCTGGAAGAAACACCATGCATTGGCGAGTGTCGAACAGGAGACCCAGGAACAGAAGCCTCTGCGATGGAATCAAGTCCGACTTGTCCAGATTCAGGATCCAGCCATGACGGTTCAGGGTGTGCATGCACATCTGTAATTGCTGAAGGAGAAGCTCCGCTGAGGAGGCCTTCAGTAGGAGATCGTCCATGTAGGGGGTCACTCTGATCCCATCCTGATGGAGCACCGCTATCAAGGAGCCCAACACCCTCTGGAAGACCTGAGGGGCTGAAGTCAGCCCAAAGGGGAGTGCTGCAAACTGAAAGTGTCCCCTGTGGCAGGCAATCCTGAGATACCGCCTGCTCTCTGGATGAATAGGGATGTGAAGATAAGCATCCTGAAGGTCCAGGGAGGCAAGAAACTCCCCTGGAGACATTGCTGCAATCACAGAGCGCAGGGACTTCTGGCGGAAGTGGGAAGTCACCACATAGGCATTGAGATCTTTGAGATCCAAAATGGGACGAGCTCCTCCATCCTTTTTGGCTACCACAAACAGGTTGGAATAAAATCCTGAACCTGTGTCCCCCTGAGGAACCGCCTCCAGGACCTCTTTGTCCAAGAGATCCTGAATAGCGTCGTCGAACAGACGCCTTTTTGTGGGTTCCTGAGAAGGACGAGTAAAATGGAACCGAAAAGGAGGAAGGGAGGAGAAAGGGATCCTGTATCCCTCTGACACCACCTGAAGAACCCATGGGTCCGCCACTGACTCCTCCCAAGTCCGGCGAAAGATGCGGAGACGACCGCCTACAGCCGGATGCGGACCCGGGTTCGGCGAGTCATGCCGAAGCAGTCTTGGAGGTCTTGGCCTTGGAGGCAACTTTGGCCTTCCAGGACTGTTTGGGCTTGGAGGAGGAGCGCGTAGTGGGAGGACCCGTTTGGGCCGAGGAGCGTGTCTCAGTCTGAAAGGAACGAAAGGACCGATTGCGTTTGGCTGGAAACTTTTTCTTAAAGACTGAGGGTAGAAGAGTACTTTTACCGCCAGTAGCCTCACTGATCATTTCTTTGAGTTCAGACCCAAAAAGTAAATTCCCCTGAAAGGGCAAGGAAAGCAAGGCTTTCTTAGAGGCCGTATCAGCAGACCAAATTTTCAGCCAAAGAGCGCGTCTAGCCACCACAGAAGAAGTGGAGGCCCTCGCCATCATGCGCACAGCATCAAAAGCAGCGTCAGCCACATAGTTCTGAGCTTCAGTGATATTAGCAAGAAGCTGCAACTGTTCAGATACCGGCGCATCCTGGCGAACTGCTTCAGTCAGTCGTTCAGTCCAGGCCGCAATAGCTCTATTAACCCATGCCACAGCAAAAGTGGGGCGCATGGCTGTGCCAATAGAGGCAAAAATAGACTTAAGAGAGAGCTCTAGTTTCTTATCCGTCCAGTCCTGCAAGGCAGAGGCATCTGAGACAGCCAAAGCAGTAGATTTGGATAGTCTAGACACAGGAGCATCCACTTTGGGAGGATGAACCCATTTTGCCAGCTCCGCCTCAGGAAAAGGGTAAAGTTTAGCAAACTTTTTGGAGACAGAGGAAGATCTGTCAGGATTCTTCCATGCCTCAGAGACAAGACGGGCAAGAGTAGGGTTAGTTGGAAAACAAACAACTGGTTTAGAGGGCTTTTTCTGAAAAACATCAGTAGGATCATAAGTGGATTCCTGAGTCAGAGGAAGGTTGAGCGTATTCAGAACCGCTCTGATCAGACCCTCAGCCGAAACTTCAGGGTCACACTCATAGGGGTCCCCAATGGACCTGTTAGATTCAATAACAGTACGTTCCTCAGCATCAGAATCCTGTAAAAGTTCTTCTTCAGAAGAATCAGTGATATCAGGAGCTCCCTGTGGCTTAGGCAGGGAGGTCCTGATAGTAGAGGGGGTCTGCCAGACCTGGAGAGCCCCCTGTATCTGAGAGGGAAAGAGTTGAAGCGTGGATCTGAGATCCCTAGTGGCAGCTTTAAACTCCCTCACCCAAGATGGCTCAATAGCGTGGCTGGGAAGCCCAGGGTTGCTATCTTGACCAGTACAATTAGGGCATAGATCCCCCACATTATCGCCATCCAGCCCAATGTGGCAAGAGGAGCAAAACGCCATGGGGGTAGCAGACCCCCCATCCTCCTTAGACTTGGGTCTAGCCCCTAGCTCCAGTGAAGTAGACATGCTCACAGCGTCAATATACCCCACTAATAACACTATCACCCAGAAAAAGTGTGAAAGATTAAAGTTTCACCCCAGAAATGTGCTAAAAACGGACTTATCTGGCCAGCGAAGGGTTAATCTGTTGAGGAGAGAGAAGGCTCGGTCCCTGCGTAGTGTACTCGCCTAGGAAAAGTACCACAAAATGGCGGCCGTCATGACAGCCAATCAGAAACGAGCGCGAACCAAGCGCTCATGGGAATTGTAGTTTTCCTGTCCAAGTACCCCAAACATTGCCCGAAGCCCCCCTGAACACCCCACATTAATACAACACATTCCGGATGATAGATCAGGAGCTTAGAAGTAAAATGAGCCCTCTCTGAAGTTGCTGTGACAAGCGGTTCCAGAGATATGTCCCATACTGTGAATTCCCATAGAGAGTAAAGGAGCCCTTGCGTCTGAGCGGGAAAAAGCCGCGCTTAAAGGCGCGGAACACCATTTTTAATAAAGTTTAGTAAAACAGTAAAAAGTGCCCAAACAAGTATAAAACACATGAGAAACATAAATAAATGAATACCCAATGCTCCAAAACTCAGAGAATAACACAGAAATTGCATAAACAGTTAATAATGCAATAAAAACACCCTATGAGTGCTGGAGTGTATTAAAACTCCCAAATACAAGCCCATCCAAGGGACACTGTGGGGACAAGTGGACCTTCAGCACTCAATGGGTGACTCACCTTCCTTGCTGGACTTCTGTCTTCAGGTGACCATGATAAGGAGGGAAAGAACCAGAGGTAAATTCCCCAATAGGGGAGCTGCTTAACACAAGCTGTCCCCTCTTCAGGGCATAAGGTCCACAGAAAATCCCTGGAAGCTGCACCAGCCACTTTAAAGAGGGCAATTCACAGCCATGGTCACCCTCCTAATGGTGGTATTCCATATTTGAATAAAAATAATAAAATACTAAGATGCATAGATGTTCTCTACCTGGTGTGCAGGCACACCAGGAACAAATCAATCTAAAGTGGCTCTGGCCAGAAGGTGGCTTAAGTAAGAGGGGAGGCTCCGCCCCTTGCAAATTATTTGCATAAGTTGTTCCTGCCTATTAAAGGGGACTTACGCCTCCCAGAGTACCAGTGACCTGTATTGGACGACAGTGAAAATATACTATTTATTCTATTTTATAAGACAAGATGTGAACAGGGAGACCTTATACAGGTGATTCACCATCACTTCTCTCCTCTATATAACAATCTATGTTTCTTAAAATGTGGTCCCGCTTTTTTCATGTGACTATTTTATCTCTAAGGAATCCAGGTGACTGTAGAATCCCACTGCCTGATTAGTGCATTTGACTGAGTCAGCTCTGTATGATCCCATTTCCCTGTATAAATCTGAATTATAATGACTGACGTATTTAAGATGCCAAATTAAAAAAGTTCTATGAACATAATTGGTATTTTATAAATGTTTGTAATAAAAAAAAGAAGCTTTCCAGCTTGTTTTTACTTCTCATTGTTCATTTAAGCTTAAACTTTTTATTCTTTAATATTTCTATAACGTGATGCCAAGATAGTTTTGGAGAAGGTTATCTTGATATTGGGACAAAGAATGCATAACACTTTACAACTCTGTTTTGGGATTAAGAACATTGACGTATGTGCGTCATCTATTTGGCAAAAACTAGATAATATCCCTAATCACTAAATCCTAATGTGAATCCTTCTACACAGTGATGGGGAACCGTAGGTCACAATACAAATGTACGCAGTGTTTTCACGCAAGTGTTTTCTGCTGCTGGCAAAATGTGTGTGTGATACAGGTGTCTACTGTCACATACTATCAAGAAAAGAACATCGTTCTATATTTCATTACTTAAAATGTATTATGTGCCCAAAACAAAATGTTGAGTGCGCTCTTTAACTCCGTGAATGCTAGAGTGTTCCATACATCTCATGGCATAAAGCAATGATCTTGCCTGCTCAGAGCTGTAGAACATTATTATTCAACACAGATTTCTCCATTAGGCAGAGTAAGCAACCGCCTAGACTCGAGTTTGAGAGGTGCCTCAGCTATGCAGGACATGCCCACGTTCTGAGTTGTGGGTGTGGCCAAAGCAATCCCAATTCCTCTTACACCAGACACATGCACCTGGCTAATAGTAGCTAGTTTACTTACCAGTTTACAAACTGCTTTACTAGCTATTTTTTAAAGGGATGGTAATAGCTGGAAAAAAATGCAGCTCATAATAATCCTCATTCGCCTATGTAGAGCTGTATTTCAATGTTTTCTGATTTGCAGTTCAACAGGAATTCAATTCTACAGTATCCCCCTCCCCTTTCACTTACGTCATGTTGCCTCACTAAGTTGGTCTGGATGAAGCGCAGCGAAGGGCAATCTTCACTGAGCATAAGGAAAAACCTTCCTCCTTCATCAAGAGGCGGCAGGATTTTCCTTACACTCACTGGATGAAGACTGTCCTTCACCGCAAGTTGTCTGGTCCCAGGACTGGATTCACAAGTGAGGGGAGGTAGCTTACATGCTGTGAAACGGGAGGGAGTGGGATCCTTTAGAATTAAATTACTGTTACTACAAATCAGAAAATACTGAAATACCGCTCTACATGGCCCACGGCATATGAGGATAAATCGGAGATGCATTTTTTTCAACCATTACTATCCCTTTAACCACTTGGCTGCTTGTCAGAGAAATGCATTGGAGAAAGCTAATGGGTTAATAGCTTCTATTGTGCTTGAATGTTGCAGGATAAGTATATCTCCTGGGTTAGGAAACAGTGGATGGGGCACAATCAAGTGAGAATTGAGGGTGTGGCCAGAGGCGGGGCTAAGGGAACCTTGCCTAGGCGCTGCAGAGACATCAGTCCTGCCTGCAGACAGCCACATCCAATGACCTATCAGTTTAATTTGCAGTTCCCTAGTCTGACTCCGGACCATGCAAAATCTCAGGAATCTGCACCATGTGCTACAGATTCCTAGAAGACAGATGTTTAAAGCTCTAGGGAGATTATTGCTGTAAATATTTTGGGAACAGCAGGGAGAAGGGATTCACTTGGTGAAAATAAGCTGCAGTTAGCATCAGGGGTCCCTAATGGCAAAAGACTGAAACAAAACCCAAACCTAAACACAATCACAATAATTTATATATTGGGACTTAGTCCAAATGAGAAGATAAGCAATCCTGGAGCAAACCAACTACACCATAGGGTACGAATAACATTTCCCCAAATCCCCCATTGGTTGAAATGGGACATTTAACGCCTTAAATGAAAGAGGCTTCTCCACCGCACTGCAAATTTATCCTGCATTAAAAATTGTTAAAAGGGCCATTTAACCCCTTAAGGACCGGTGCTCATGCATGCAGCCAGTACTTAACCCTTTGAGTGCCAGAGGGATATGCAATGCATTGAAAGCGGTGAGTTGTGTATCCCTCTGGCACTCAAAGGGTTAAGGACCACAGAGCTGGTTCTTTTTTTTTTTTTTTTTTCTTACCCCCGCAATCATGTTCCCTAAATGGTGGGGAAGCCCTGAAATCCACCACATGCCAGGACCATCATGAGTCCTTATGGCAAGTTCACCCATGACAGTCCTGGCAAGTCATGGGTCCTTATGGCAAGTTCACCCATGACGGTCCTGGCAAGTCATGGGTCCTTATGGCAAGTTCACCCATGACGGTCCTGGCAAGTCATGGGTCCTTATGGCAAGTTCACCCATGACGGTCCTGGCAAGTCATGGGTCCTTATGGCAAGTTCACCCATGACGGTCCTGGCACTTCATAGGTCGTTATGATAAGTTCACTCATGACGGTCCTGGCACGTCACGGGTCCTTAAGGGGTTAAATCAAAGGGAATTTTACTTGACCCAATGGAACAGTCGGCTGGCTTCAGAATCACACCAGTTTTTCTCTGCGCATAAGAATCTGGTAGACTTTAATCCTTTGAGTGCCAGAGGGGTATCCAACGCATTGCTATACCCCTTGGGCACTTAAAGGGATAGTAATGTTTCACAATAAAAGTAGCTCCAATTAATCTTCATAGTATTTGGACTTTGGAGAGTGTTATTTCAATACTGTCAGAGTTGTAGTTCAAGAGTAATTCAATGATAAAGTATCCCCTCTCCCGCCCCTTTTACTGATATTACACTGATCACCTCAGAGCACTAAGACTGTCCAGATGGATCACAGAGAGGGACAATCTTCAGTGATCATAAGGAAAAACTTGTCAGGGGGGCAGGGTTTTCATTGTTCTCACAGTAAGAAGATTGCCCCTTGTTGTGACCTGTCTGGTCTGTGAACCAGATTCCACAGCTGTGGTGAGCAGTGTTACATCAGTAAAAGGGGCGGGAGGGGGACACTTTATCATTCAATTACTCTTGAACTACAACTCTGACAGCATTGAAATAACACTCTCCATGGCCCAAATACTATGAAGATTTATTGGAGCTGATTTTATTTTGAAACTTTACTATCCCTTTAACACTTGTGCCATAGATTTATCCAGTGCATTGTGTTGCAGTGTGTTATATACATTTTTCTTCCACTCAAATGATTAATACGGAGACATGTGTATTATATATATATATATATATATATATATATATATATATATATATATATATAAAAATATATATATATATATATATATATATATATATATATATATATATATATATATAAATAAAATACACATGTCTCCGTATTAGCCCTTTAAAGGGATAGTAATGTTTCACAAAAACAGAAGCTCTAATTAATCATCATAGTACTTGGGCCATGGAGAGTGTTATTTCAATACTGTCAGAGTTGTAGTTCAAGATTAATTGAATGATAAAGTATCCTCCTCCCACCCCTTTTATAGCATTGTACAACACAAGATGTTTGGGGGGATAATATTAACCCTTGCTTTGCACTGTATAGGAAATATCTTTATTATGAAACGGGTTTAAACCTTTGAATGCCAGAGGGGTGTCCAAAAGCACTGCTTTGTACTCAATAGGGTTATGGCATTATAACAACTGGAAGCCCCTTCCCCCATTAAAAAAATCATCTTAATTCACCCTGTACTATTATTATTCTTTATTTATGTAGCGCCAACTAACTCCGCAGCGCTGTACAATAGGAAATGGACATACAGAGATATTAAATAGTACAATCAGATGTGGAGAACAGAACCTGTACTGTATTTTCCATACGCACAAATCAAAGAGGTGCAATTCTGGATCAAACTAGCTGCACACTGGAAGCAAATAAGAATTCTCATGGAGTTAAATGGGGATTTTAACCCCATGAATGCTAGTGGGGTCACCAACAAATTGCTCCATAACACAGTGGAGACCTTGCCAGCATTCAATGGGTTAAAAGCCTCATTTAAAGGAGCAGCAAGTCTTTAGTATGAAAAAAAACTATATTGCAGACTTTTCTTGCCGAGTCAAATATGGATCCTCCCTCTGCTGGGAAATGTGTTGTTCCAAAGTCATAAGCATTTATACTGCCCTCTGGTGTCTGTAGAGCTCGCCTACAGCTCACCTGGTGTCACGAATGTTAGTCTGTTACATTCTATCGGAGATCATACATGTAAACACTGAAAATTTTCTGACCATGAGTTCTTGAAATATTAATACTTATAGCTCCCCAGAAAGTGGGTTCTAGGTGATATGTTCCTGCTTGTTAGAATATGGAGATATCACTTCATAAACTCCATACAAGTAGAACTCCATTTACCTTTCAGGTAAAAACATCACTGGTATAGAAATTAAAGGAGTGAATTGGTACAAATCATGTAGTAGGCAACACTGAACTTTCATACCCTAAAATTCTAAAATCTGGATCAAAACAATGGGCCTCAGGGTCAAACCCAGAGAATTCCCAGGTTTGGGAGAAGTGAGTCTCTGACTACAGGTCTTCATACAGTGTGACAAGTAACAGATTCCCCACGTACTGACAGTTTGAACACATACAAAATGAATTAAACAGCTCCCAGCAATATTTTACACAGCAAGAAAATACCTGCATTTTTTATATGTAGTGGGTTACTGCTCTATTTAATAAATGTGAATTTGCGGATTTTTTTTTGTTTTTCTTTTGTCGTATGGTGCCAATGATGTGATTTTTGCATACAGTCCTAGAGATCATGTTGGGCAGCTCCACAATTGTGTCCTATTTTTAGGTGCATCAATTTCAACACCAAGATCTAGGCCCTAGTCACCCCGTGTTAGTACTGATCCATGGCCCTTGGACTAAGATGGTACACTGCATTATCTACAGCAGGACTGTCCAAGTTCAGTCCTCAAGGGCCACCAAAAGGCCATGATTTAAGGATTTCCCTGATTAAGCACAGATGAGTCAGTCATAATGAATGATCAACTGATTAACTCACCTGTGATTAATCAGGGAAATCCTTAAATCCATGTTTCTCAACTGCTGCCCGCAGGACCCACTAACAGGCCAGGATGTAGGGATTTCTCTGCTAGAGCACAGGTGTGGTGATCAGAGGCTCATTCACATTGATTAACTCACTTGTGCTCTAACAAAGAAATCATCACATCCTGGCCTGTTAGTGGGTCCTGAAGACAGGAGTTGAGAAACACTGCCTTAAAGGGATAGTAATACTTCGTTTTATCTTTATTTTATTTTGTAGGCATTAAAAAAACACGAAGAATGATATAAGTCTTATCTCTCAAACCTTTATAGCTTGAGAGATATTCACAAGCAAAGTTTCCCCTCCTGCACCTTTTACCTAGTGTAAGCCATCTCTTCTCAGATGTGGAATCCAGTCCATAGACCAGACAGATAACAGAAGGGCACAATCTTCTTCCTATGAGAACAATGAAGGCCCTGACCCCCTTGACAAGTTTTTTCATGATCTTAATTGAAGATTGTCCCTCTCTGCAGTCTACCTGGGCACCTCCCTTCTGCTCTGGCTGAGCAGTGTTACATCAGTAAAAGGGGCGGGAGAGGGCTACTTTGTCATTGAATTACTCTTGAACTACAACTCTGACAGAATTGAAAAAACACTCCAAAGGCCAAATACTATGATGATTAATTAGAGCTGCTTTTATTATGAAACATTACTATGCCTTTAAATCATAGCCTGTTGGTGGCCCTTGAGGACTGAACTTGGACAGCACTGATCTACAGTAAGGTTCTGATTAGGTGCCATAGGTCCAAATATGGACGTCACCAAGTGCCCAGCCTTATAGTATAAGATTTGATTATTATCATTAGTTGATAGTCTGCATATTGCATAGCGGGGAGACCAACTAAATAGACATTAGGTCTTATTCACCAAGCTAAAGAAGTGCAATTCTGAAGAAAAGCAACTTTGCCGTAGAGATGAAATGACAATTTCCATTGATTTTGATGGGGCTTTTAACCCCTTATAAGTTAGAGAGTTCTCCAAAGCATCACAATGAAAAGGGAGCCCTCACTAGCACACAAGTCCCATTTACATCACTAGGAATATCCAATCTCTACATATAGTGCAGTTGGCTTGCTTCACAGCCTCTAACTTGGTGAAAAACATCCATGAACAGTAGTAATAATTACCGTGACAGACAGAAACTAGAGGGAGGGTGTTCCCTGATCAGTAGAGCTTACATTCTGGAAAGAAAGGACACAAGAGAGACCCCACACACACACATACAAATGTAATATGTGATTATGAAGGAGGTTTCCAAATCACCTTTATATAGTGTGAGTTATTGAACTTTGCCAGTTTGTGAAAACTAAACATCACAGGCTGCCATTCCACGCTGCTGTCCTTTCTCCTGCCAGCCACTACTAGCTAGTCTGCATAACTGACCACGTTCAGAGAAAGCATGGGTGTTGGAAAGGTAGAACACATGGACACATATATGTGCACGTGCGCACACACACACACACACACACACACGCAAAATATAATACATGTGCAGACACACATGCGTGCAACAGACATGCTTACACACAGGTAACAGACATGCTTACACACAGGTAACAGACATGCACACACACACACACACACATGCAGCAGACATACGCGAGCACACACATGCAACATACGCACACACGCAACAGACATACACACAAACACCAGACACATGCACACGCACGCACCCGACATACGCACATACACATACAAAGACATGCAACAGACATACAACTGACACAGACACGCAACACACACACACACACACACACACACACACACACACACAAACACACAAACACACAGAGGGGACACTGACACAGTGATAGGTGCCCCCATGTGTGGAGGTTCCGGCTCTTGCTGGTTCTCCAAATCTGCAGGTTCTGAGTGTAGAAGTTGGGGCTGTGGCCATCCTGGGATTAGTGCAGGAGCTTTACATTGGTGTGTAGGTAACAATCTGCAGTATTCATAGAGTTAGAAGTAAAGTGTAGCCCCCTAGGGACCAGAGAACATCACTTCACAACGTGTTGCCATCCCCACTATGGTCCTGAAATGGTGAAATCAATGGTATTTGTTACTTTACTTTACTTTGGGGCAGAATTGTAGTATTATGCCTCTGTGTGTCTGACATGTAGAAGAGGCAGGAGGGGGATCCTTTTGGCTGGAATATCGTTTTAAGAACAACACTGTAAGCAGTTAAATATAGTGCTACATAAAATATAAAGGCTCACAGGTAGATTTTAATAGAAGTATTACTATCCATTTAACCTTTTGAGTGGCAGAGGGTTTGTGAACGCATTGCAAATCAATATGTTGCATAACCCTGTGGCACTCCAAGGGTTAACAGTTTGAGTAGCATAGGCATCTGATATCCCTCCCTCCCTCTCTTGTACATTACTTCCCTGCAAGTTAAGAATATATAAGGGTTTAAACCTATTGACACCTCTTTGTGTAACTGAATAAATTATTTGCAGCAAGAGTAAAGTATTTTATTGACACAGACTAATTTAGAAACACATATATTGAAGATTAACTACACTTTTATGTGACTTTTATTGCTGTGGAGCAATGTGATACACATTACTTACTTATTGTGATCTCCAGAAAAGAGGGACAAGAGGGTAGAAAAGAGTGTCAAAAAGGGAGTGTCCCTCCTCAAAAGGGACACCTGGGAGGTATGAAGCACTAATGTATCCTAACGTATCCTAGCAGTATTATGCCTGTGTGTGTTTGGGTTGTGCAAATGGAAAGAAGAAAATAAAAGGATAGTTATACCAGCATGTTAACCCTTTGAATGCCAGAGGATGTTGTAATCCGTTGTGCACCCCTCTGGCACTCAAAGGGTTAAGGTATAGAGAGGCATGTCAGAGTCAACCCTTTGAGTGCCAGAGGGGTACGCAACGCCTTGCAAAGCAATGCGTTGCATACCCCTCTGGCACTCAAAGGGTTAAACAGCAGTGGGAAGTGTATTCGTACCTGGGAACGTTGACACTGGTCAGCAAGTCAGCCAGATACCAACATTCCACACTGTTCTCCCTCCCAAATGCTGGCCAGATACCAGTATTCCACACTTGCTCTCCAACATTCCACACTGGTCTCGCTTCCATCTGCCACTCCCAGACAGTCAGTATTCACTCATTTGCATAAACTGACAAATCAATAAAGCCAAGTATCTCATAACATATTGTTTGAAATAAAAAATGACTACAATAAATACAGGGGATTTAAAAACAAAAATGTTTCCAAAATCACATTTGCTACAATATATAAAATCCCAATGACTATACAGATCCAATGTCACATAATTATTGCTTTAGTATTTTCTATTGTTGAGAGTAGTTTTGTTTGCAATCCACCCTATAGTTTTCCTCTGGGCAAAGAGTGAGATGAGAAAGTTCTAATCAAATATCAAAGCAGGTAACTGTTTATGTCAGTGGATTTGGGCTGCTGGCGGTTATGTGGAATGAAAGGAATCCCAGATGTGTGTCCTGAGGCCACTGGACATAGGTGTATAGAACATTCCAAGCATGTCCCAGTGGCCATCTGGCAGAAATGTATAGTACGTGTTGGCCCTCATCTCACCAAACTGAGGAAAAGAAACACAAGTCATAACACAAACTCAAAAAGAACACATACTCAAGAGCCTGAGTTGATAAAACATACTGGAAGTCAGTATGAAACCGTGGTTCTCAGCCAGGGTGCCGAGACACTTAGGTGTGCTGTGAACACCAGCTTAGGTTGCACACTTCTTTTGATAAAGACTAGAACAAAAATGTAAATCTTAAAGGGATAGTAATACTTCATTATTACCACCCCCCATGTTGTAGCCCTTAAAATTCTCAATTCAACGATACCCGTGGAATCTCTCAAACCTTTATGGTTTGAGAGATATCCGCTTTCAAAGTTCCCTCTCCTTCTCTCTCCACTGACGTCAGCATTCTATCTGAAAGCAGGGGAATCCGGTCAGTGAGCAAGCGGTGGCTCTGCAGGAGTCCTGAGATCGCGTTATAGAAACAGAAATCCTTCACTAAAATGGTCTTCTACATGTGCTTGGTTTGCAAGCACACGTAGAAGACCATTTTAGTGAAGGATTTCTTCTTCTATTATGAGATCTCAGCTCTGCTGCAGAGCCGCCACTGGTTCTGGGACCAGATTCCCCTGCTGTCAGATAGAACGCTTACGTCAGTGGAGAGGAAAGGAGAGGGAAATTTGAAAGTGGATATCTCTCAAACCATAAAGGTTTGAGAGATGCCACTGGTATCTTTGAATTCAGAATTTTAAGGGCTACAACATGGGGGATAGTAATAATGAAGTATTACTATCCCTTTAACTCTATACATATGGAATTTATGTCCAATATGATCATTAATGGCAGTCTTAGTGTATAACCTGAGAATAACTACATATTTATACCTGTAGCCTTCAATATGCCTTTGAAAATGAGCTATTAACGCACCCTGAACATTCAAGACTTTAGGCCTGAGCAACACACAACCACGGGTCTGAAAGGACACTCTGAGGTCAATATACTAAGAAAGTAGAGAGATTCTGGAGCCAACCAACTGCACCATAGGGACCAAACGAACATAATCAAAACTCCTATGATTTAGCCCTTTGAGCGCCAGACAGGTGCACAACGCATTACTTTGCAATGTGTGGTGTACCCTGCTAGCACACAAAGGGTTACATGGTATGTTTAAACCTTTGATTGTTAAAGAGATATTCAGCGCATTTCTTGGCAATGCACTAGGGAACTACCTAGAATTCAATGGGTTAACCCTTTGAGTGCCAGATGGTTATGCAACACATTGCAAAGAAAGGCACTGCATACCCTTCTGATACTCAAAGGGTTAAAAGCCCCATTTGAATCACTGGATAGTTTAATTTGTGCCCAAAGATGCCAGTGGTTTGTCACAGATTTGCGCCACGTTATTAAAAAAAAAAACAAACAAACATAAATACACACCTATATTGCTCACAACTTGAGAAAAATTAAAAATCTGGCTGAAATTTTGGAACTGTCCTTCCCTGCAAATCTAATAGAAAGTGGATGAGTGATGGTATGCATGAGATAGGTTGCAAAAATAAATTTCACTCTTACTACAGGTAACAAAATATGAAATTAACCCCTTAACCACCCATGACGGTCCAGGACTGTCATGAGTAGAATCACGCTAAGAACCCATGATGGTCCTGGACCTTCATGGAATTCTGGGCTCCTCGCGTGGCTGCACGCTGTCCAGGGAGCCCGGAAGCGGATGCGGCAAAAAGGCCCGTGGTCCTTAACTGAAGGCTACATGCGCGATTGGCCGTCCTTATGGGGTTAAACATTTCCTTAATTGTAATTCTTCTTAGGTAGTCCATCTACTAAACTGTGGTTGTGGACTACAATCTGTAGGCAGAACAACAAGGAAATTAAAGACACATTTCACTGAGCATCTCAGAAATATACAGACTGGTATTGTTAAAGGGATAGTAATGTCAGAAAAAAGTATTAACTATATGGTATATACAATTAAAAGAGAGTACTTGCACTTATTTGTATCTCTCAGACCGTTATGGTTTGAGAGATATGGGAAAATAAAGTTCTCTGGTCCCTCCCCTTTCTGCTTGACAAGCTGTAAAGCTGTCAGAAGCAGACTCTGGTCACTTGACCAGATGTGGCTCTTCAGCAGCGCCAATATAACAATACCTAAAGATAAATACTTAATTTGGAACGGTCTACAAAGTGTACCTGGCTTGCAAGCACAATTTGTAGACCGTTCCAATGAAGTATTTATTTCTAAATAGTGTGATTTCAGCTCTGCTGAAGAGCCTCTGTCTGGTCAAATGACTGGAATCTGCAGCTGTCAGCTAGATGGCAGACTTGAGTAAAACAGCCAGGAAAAGGTAACTTTAGCAAATTATATCTCTCAAACCATAAAGGTTTGAGAGATAAGACTTACATTGATGTTAATTCTTTTTTAATGTCTACAATATTAAATCAACTTAAAATTAACCATTACTAACCCTTTAACCACAGCGTGCCTAAACACTGCAATGAATGTTTAGATGTCAGGGAAAAGGGCATTTCAATTTGTGTGATTGACCAGGTAATGACAAATAGGAGAGGAGGCGATGGGGTCATGAGGCTTAGACAACTTAAGACTTTCTGGATCTATGAGTTCAAAACCCTGGCACCTGAAGGGTTAAATATCGACATTGATTTGGCAGCATTTATAGTTTAAGTCCACTATAGACTGGAACGATAGAGATTGGATTTATCATCAGTTTCTTACCCACTGATTTTATTTATTTATTTTTAACAGTAAAGTATTAGATAGGTTGTGTGATGGAGTTTTTATACAATGTGCATTGTTGTTTTTCCCAATATTTGCTAAGCTGTCTGGACAATACATGGATAGCTCCTGGGAGATATGTAAGGGTTGATTCAAATTGTAGATAGCTCCCTGGAATCTTGAAGGGGTCAATTTAAATCTTACAGTAGATTTTTAGACTTTTTACCTTCTTTCTTAAGAGTAGAAATAGGGTATAAGAACTTGAATTATTAATGTAATAGGACAATAATTAATGATATGGGATGAAAAGGCAATCTATATATAACAGAATATGTTTCGGTTTCATAAGATGCATGGGATGGGCATAAGGTTGTCCTTAACATAAGAAAAGACCAAGGACCAAAAAAGGTTAGAGGTTTTTTACAGTAGGAAAATGGGCAGACTAGATGGGCAGAATGGTTCTTATCTGCCGTCAAATTCTATGTTTCTGTGATATACACCTTAGAAAAAGTGCTCAAAAACTCCAGAACAAACCACCTAAAATAATGTGTCTTGACGTAAATATCTGTCTATGACCAAAAAGAAGGGGGAGACCGAGGATAAGTGGGGCCGTATTCCTTACAGGAGGTTTAATTACAAGAGAGGAACGCTAAAACAAACGCCGGATGAGAATTACATGTGTGATACATCTTTACACGTCTGTAAGTGTGACATTTTAATATGTCGTTTAGCGATATGAAATAAACACCACTTTTAGATCGGACGTTTTCTTTGCGCTCTTTCATCTACAGATTCTGAAAGAAATCCGTATGGTGTTTTATGAATGCAAATGAACAGATAAAATAGCACTTGATCAAGTAGTTGTTGGATATGGATTGTTTAATACAAATTGATCAATGTGCTTAACCCCTTTGCATCCTGTGACGTACCCGGACCGTCACGCTGGTCCGGCACTTAAGGACCAGTGACGGTCCTGGTACGTCACGTACTTTTACTCACCGCGCTCCTGCAGGAGCGCGGTGACTAATACCGTGGACTGAAATTGATTGCTCCAAGACCGGAGTGATCTCTTTCAGTCCTCCTTCCGATGTGCCGCCCCACGTGATCAGTCACGTGGGACGGCAAGTCGAACGCGTCTATCTGGTCCTTAAAGGACCAGACACCGCGGGATCGTCGGACCCTAAGGGGTTAATCAATATTTTTTTTTATTTTTTGTTGATGGATAAAGTGCAAAAAAGCACAACTGATCTATGAAAAAAACTATAAAATAGAAAAAAGGCAGAATTAAATGGAAAAAAACTATAGCAAAGTTTAGAGTTTTCAGAAATTCAGGTCTTTTTAAAGTCAACCCTTTCTCTAAAGAGCTAAAGGCAATGATTATGTTTTATTAACCCTTTAAGGTCTGGGAAAATCTGAGGTGGATTGCACTTAAAGAGATAGTAATACTTCGTTTTAACTTTATTTTATTTTGTAGGCATTAAAAAAACATGAAGAATGATATGTCTTATCTCTCAAACCTTTATGGTTTGAGAGATATTCACAAGCAAAGTTTCCCCTCCCGCCCCTTTTACCTAGTGTAAGCCATCTCTTCTCAGATGTGGAATCTAGTTGTAAGACCAGACAGATAACAGCAGGGGACAATCTTCTTCCTATGAGAACAATGAAGGCCCTGGCCCCCTTGACAAGTTTTTCAAGTTTTTCCCTGATCTTAACTGAAGATTGTCCCTCTCTGCAGTCTACCTGGGCACCTCCCTTCTGCTCTGGCTGAGCAGTGTTACATCAGTAAAAGGGGTGGGAGGGGGATACTTTGTCATTGAATTACTCTTGAACTACAACTCTGACAGAATTGAAATAACACTCTCCAAAGTCCACATACTATGATGATTACTTAGAGCTGCTTTTATTATGAAACATTACTATCCCTTTAAGGACCGGAGCAATTCTGACCTTTTTGACTATGTCTTTGTTCAACATTGTTTTCCCTCCAAGTCTTTTATTATAGCCACAATAATTATATACCGTTTTTTTAAGCACAATTAGGGTTTTCTTTTGATACTACACTTATGTGGATAACCCACCATTGACTTTACTAATATTAAAGAAAACTGTAAAAAAAAAAAAAAAAAAAAAAAAAAAAAAAGTAAAAAAACACCATTTTTATTTTTTCTCTTGGGATCATTTGGGCGCAATGGGCTAAAATTGTTATGGAGACTGCATGAAAGGTATGACCTGTCTTCCATACCTGGAAATTGGGCAGTTTTATGTGGGTACTATCCCTCTGGGGAGAAAATCCACATGTCCCTCTTTCCCCTCACAGATTTTCCTTTTTTTTTACGTTACGGTTTGATGTGTTTATAAGTGTATTATTGTGTTCCATATGAATAAAAATGACATTAAACTTTAATTTTGTTTCATTATTTGTGTTTTCAACTAAATTTTTGTAAATAAAATAAATTGATCTTTCTCAACATTATTTTACAATTATCAGAGTGGTGTCAGTAGGTCATAAAGAGACCTACATTTATCCTGCCCCCAGCACCAGCATTGAAGGAAAGGGTTAATACCCCCAACTCTGGCCTCAATTTCTTCCCTTATTTGTCTGGTCTCTGCTTCTCACACTTACTTTCTTAGTAAGGAAGAGAGAGGAAGAGAGCAGTTCCAAAGGCAATGTGTGAAACACATTGCCTTTGTGCATGAAAATGCCAGTACATGCCATCGCTCCTGGAGCAATCCTGTGTACCGGCAGAAGAGAGAATTACTGAAACTGAAAGCTCCAGTCTTGGAGCACTCAGATTCAGCTTCTGCAGAATGATAGCAGTGTACACTGAGGCAACCTGCTATCATTTAACCCATGATGTGGCAGCACTGTCATGGGTCCTTATGGGAAGTTTACCCATGACAGTCCTGGCACTTGATGGGTCGTTAAGGTGTTAAGCCTGGGCCTATGGAACAGTCTTTGTTTAAAAAAAAAAACCTGGAACTGCAAAACAACTTCAATAACCCCCATTATTTAGAAGGGGTCCACAATGAAGCCCTGCTTCCAAACGGGCAGACCTGCAGAAGAGGCACTAGCTAAGTAACAGTTTCCCTTTAAAAAACAACATATACGATACACTAAAGCCCCCTTTGACAGCAATTTTTTTTTATGCCGCCACAATGACTTATTTTAATTAGAAAGTATGGGGCACCATGTGGACTAATGAAAATTCCCAGAATTCCCACTGATTCAAACAGCTTGTAACAGAGTGTTTCTCAAATTTACTCCTCGGTGCAGACCAACACGTCAGATTTTCATTAGAAATCTGATTAATCACAGGAGAGTAATCAGTGGTTCAGGTATTGTGATTAGGCTGCCTGCGTTTAATTAGGAAAATCTGGGGACTCTAACCTGTTGGTGTGCCTCGAAGACTAGAGCTGAGAGCGAATGCCACAGACATTAACACATTGTTTTGTATCTTTTGGCCCAGTGGCCCATATTTATAAATTATTTATTCTGGAGTAAACCAGTTGCACCATAGAGGACAAATAAAAATTCCTAAATACCCATGCACTTTCATAGAGCTTTTTAACCCCTTGAAGGCTCAAGAGGTCTGCACTGGAGACCTCTTGAGCCTTCAAGGGGTTAAAAGTCTATTTAATTTAAAGGAGAAGTAAACTTTTTTATGAAAATATATATATATTATATGGCTTTTCCTGTTGAGTATAATATAGGTAAGTCCACTGCTGAGAGATGCATATTTCCAGAGTTATTACAATTTAAACCGGTGTTTTTTTTTTTTGTTTGTTTGTTTTTTACATTAGTAGTGCCCTCATATATATAATTTGTTAGAATGCGTCGCTCTCTCAGTGCGTAACAGCACATGCACAGTAGAGACTGCAGGAACGATGCAGTCATGCGCAGTAGAGACTTCAGGAACGATGCAGTCATGCGCAGTAGAGACTTCAGGAACGATGCAGTCATGCGCAGTAGAGACTGCCGGAACGATGAAGTCATGCACAGTAGAGACTGCCGGAACGATGAAGTCATGCGCAGTAGAGACTGCCGGAACGATGAAGTCATGCGCAGTAGAGACTGCCGGAACGATGAAGTCATGCGCAGTAGAGACTGCCGGAACGATGCAGTCATGCGCAGTAGAGACTGCCGGAACGATGCAGTCATGCGCAGTAGAGACTGCCGGAACGATGCAGTCATGCGCAGTAGAGACTGCCGGAACGATGAAGTCATGCACAGTAGAGACTGCCGAAATGATGCAGTCATGCTCAGTAGAGACTGCCGGAACGATGCAGTCATGCTCAGTAGAGACTGCCAGAACGATGCAGTCATGCTCAGTAGAGACTGCCGGAACGATGCAGTCATGCTCAGTAGAGACTGCAGGAACGATGCAGTCATGCGCAGTAGAGACTGCCGGAACGATGAAGTCATGCACAGTAGAGACTGCCGGAACGATACAGTCATGCGCAGTAGAGACTGCCGGAACGATGCAGTCATGCTCAGTAGAGACTGCCGGAACGATGAAGTCATGCACAGTAGAGACTGCTGGAACGATGCAGTCATGCTCAGTAGAGACTGCCGGAACGATGAAGTCATGCTCAGTAGAGACTGCCGGAACGATGCAGTCATGCACAGTAGAGACTGCCGGAACGATGCAGTCATGCGCAGTAGAGACTGCCGGAACGATGCAGTCATGCTCAGTAGAGACTGCCGGAACGATGAAGTCATGCACAGTAGAGACTGCCGGAACGATGCAGTCATGCGCAGTAGAGACTGCCGGAACGATGCAGTCATGCGCAGTAGAGACTGCCGGAACGATGAAGTCATGCACAGTAGAGACTGCCGAAATGATGCAGTCATGCTCAGTAGAGACTGCCGGAACGATGCAGTCATGCTCAGTAGAGACTGCCGGAACGATGCAGTCATGCTCAGTAGAGACTGCAGGAACGATGCAGTCATGCGCAGTAGAGACTGCCGGAACGATGAAGTCATGCACAGTAGAGACTGCCGGAACGATGCAGTCATGCGCAGTAGAGACTGCCGGAACGATGCAGTCATGCGCAGTAGAGACTGCCGGAACGATGAAGTCATGCACAGTAGAGACTGCCGAAATGATGCAGTCATGCTCAGTAGAGACTGCCGGAACGATGCAGTCATGCACAGTAGAGACTGCCGGAACGATGCAGTCATGCGCAGTAGAGACTGCCGGAACGATGCAGTCATGCGCAGTAGAGACTGCCGGAACGATGCAGTCATGCGCAGTAGAGACTGCCGGAACGATGAAGTCATGCGCAGTAGAGACTGCCGGAACAATGAAGTCATGCACAGTAGAGACTGCCGGAACGATGCAGTCATGCACAGTAGAGACTGCCGGAACGATGCAGTCATGCACAGTAGAGACTGCCGGAACGATGCAGTCATGCTCAGTAGAGACTGCCGGAACGATGCAGGACGCAGTCATGCACAGTAGAGACTGGCCGAAAGCACCGGCCTCCAGTCCGAGTGGCGGCATGGCTGATCCAGAGCGGGGCGCTCCGAATAACACAGCATCTGTCTCCAAGGCAGCAGCTGAGGCCGCTGGGTGGCATTTTGGCCCGTGCACACAGGACTTGAAAACTAGTTTTAAATAAAGTAACTGACAACAGTGGGAGTGGCCTTGTTTTACGCAGCAGGAAAAGCTCTATAACAGTTTAAGTTTACTGCTCCTTTAACAATAATTTTTATTTGTCCCCTGTGATGCAGATGGTTTACTCCAGCATAACTCCAGATTTTTTTTTTTTTTTTTTTTTTTTTTTTTTTTTTTTTTTAATATTAACCAGTGTTCCATATAAGATCAACTATCAACTCCCTACCACCCAGTATTCACCAAGTCTCAACCCTCAACAATTTTAAATCTAAACTAAAAGAGCAACTTTTGTCTCTATCAACAGCGTAATATGGAAACATTATCATTATTATCATAAGCCAAACACTGCACTTCCTCTTCTACCAGCTTGTATCTGTATGTCACCCATCCCATACTTAGATTGTAAGCTCTACAGGGCAGGGACCTCTTATCCTAATGTATACTCACCTGTCGTTCCCCTTACGACTGCCTATATAAGCACTTAATCACCGCACTTATTGTACCCCTGCTATATTAAATGTAATCTGTAAAGTGCCAAGTACACCGGTTGGCGCTATATAAATCAAAATATACAATACAATACAATCATTAATCTGCCTCAGACTTTCTCCACTTTTGACTTTATACATATGTCCCATAATGTCTTTATACGCAACACTGCAAATATATATATTTTCTAATACAAACAATGAACTCTACTTTCTTGGGAACTAACATTACTAGAAAAATATTGAAATTATCTATTAATGGTTTAAAAACGAGTATTTTTACAGAATTTGGCAAGTCTAATACTTAAAAGATAGCTACAGAAGCCAACAAAAATATTAATATTTAAGCATTTACATTAGCAATTATAGGTCATGACAGCTAAATTCCTTAATAGAGAAATTCAGTCAAACAAAAGAATCAGCATTTCCCAGTCCTGCTTAAAGGGAAACTATCACAAAGTAAATATCTGTGGTTTATTAAATGCAATTGGATATGCTGTGGTGGAACCCATAAGTTTAAAACAATCCCATGGAATCCTCTGTGCACTGGTGAATTCTCTAGTATCCAAGGAGATAATATATAGTTAATTATCACATGTATTTGAGTGGTGCAGGACAATCTACACTAAATTATTAACATTAGGCAATAATATCAATTAGGTAAGCTGGTGAGATGGCTCAGTCGGCTAATGCACCAGCTGTAGAATCTGTTCAAACCTCAAGGTTGCCAGTTCTTGTCGAAGAAGGGTCAACTCAGTCACTCAACCTTCAGAGGTAGATAAAATGAGTACCATTACATTGGGTAATAATATCTATACCCACAGGACATACTTGAAAATGAGAGACAATCTCAATATATCCTGCCTGGTAAAATGCTTTGATATTATTATTATAATATCTGAAAATAAATGTTTTCCTTAGAATTGGCTTATTAAAAGAAAAGTATTTCAGAAAACAAAATGTCACAGTCAGAAATATTTCAATATTTCACATATCCCCCAGTAGTCTCGTTCCACTGTCCCACTGGTAGTCACAGAACTACATAAACAGACACCCCAGCCTTTTCACACTGTCCATTGGTATTCACAGACACTGACACCCCAGCCTTTTCACACTGTCCATTGGTATTCACAGACACTGACACCCCAGCCTTTTCACACTGTCCATTGGTATTCACAGACACTGACACCCCAGCCTTTTCACACTGTCCATTGGTATTCACAGACACTGACACCCCAGCCTTTTTTACACTGTCCATTGGTATTCACAGACACTTTCTGACACCCCAGCCTTTTTACACTGTCCATTGGTGTTCACATACACTTTCTGACACCCCAGCCAGCCTTTTTACACTATCCATTGGTATTCACAGACATTTCCTGACACCCCAGCTTTGTTTTACTGTCCTTGGGTGTAAAAAAAAAAACACATGCATGGTCTGTAACCCCAGCTTTGTTCCAGTTTCCACTGGTATTCACTGAACCACAAATAAACTGACACACCAGACTAATTCTGTTGTTCACTGTTAGTCACAGACCTCACATGCATTGTCTGATACTTATTCCTAGATTAATTTCAGTTCATAATTGTTCTCACTGGGTTTTACAGAACAGATTCTCATTAAACTCTACAGAGAAATTTGGAAATAAAACAATTTCTGAAGTTATCAACTGTAATGTGATACAGGCCTAAATTTGTTCTTGAGAATCCCCTATACTTCTTCGGAGAACCCAGCTTGAGAACCACTTTGGCATAGCACACCATCAGTTTATATAAACCCTGTTGGTGTGTGATTATGAGTAATAAGGCACTCTAGTTTTAAAGTGCTTAGCTAGATTTCAATCAGCTTGCTCTCTTCAACATTCCTAAAAACAAGGTCTTTGAAGCAAAATAAATGTTGTAGTTTTATTCTCTCACTGTAAAAAAAAAAAAAAAAAAAAGGTTTGCTTGCTACATAACTATCCCAGTATCTTGTAAAAATTCAGTGTTTATATAGCTGTGAGTTCTTGGACTTCTAACAAGTGGGACAGAGCACGTAAATTATTAGGATTGGCAAACAAAGGTTTATTAATATAATTGGATTTTATAGCAATCACAGAGGCACGTGATCTAAACCAGGGGTAGAAAATCTTTGGACCTCCAGCTGTTGAAGACTGCATCTCTAATCATTGCCAGCGAGTCACTGGCTGTCTGGGGATGATGGTAGTTGTAGTCGACCCAACAGCAGAAGTTCCAAAGATTGACCGACTATCCCTGCTTTAAACTAACAAATGTAATAATAAATCAGCACACGTCTAGACATTTTACTCTTCTCAAGAGTATTTCACACACTTTTTTACAATTAATAAAAGTATTTCCTTGTGAAAAGTTACTTTTACAGGAATATGACACATTGTAGTTTGGATCACTGCCTATTGTAACATGTATGTGAAAGCAAATATAAAATGGCTATACACAATTCTCCACAGCATTCTTATCATCTGAATATTCCTATGCCCGGAGTAACTTTATTATAATGAAACATAATCTTCTTCCCTGTAGGCAGTGGTCTGTACTGGGAACAACATCAAATACAGCAAGGGGTCATGTTCAACAGCTGGAAAGTGGTGGAGAAATGTGAAAAGCACTTTATCAAGTAACGGGTGATGGATTCAATGTACAGAATTCCGCCAGGGGTGGCAAGGCAAATATGGGAATACAATCAACAGCACAAAGATATCAGGAAAAAGGGAAATTATTAACCGTTTGGATGCTAGCGACATCTCCAATGCATAGCATCTCAATGCGTTGCAAACATCTCTAGAATCCTAGAGGTTAAAAGGAAACTACCACATAAAAAAGAATGTATGTACAGTACTTGAATATATGGACGTTCAGAATGGAGAGAAATGTGCTTTTCCCTCTAACAGTTGTAGCCAAAAGCCAAATATGGTCCTCAAGAGCTACCAACAGTGCATGTTTGCTGGATATCCCATCTGGAGCACAGGTAGGTGAATTAAAGTGAAAGAGCCACTAAATTGTCCAGCTTTACTTCAGCTGGGATCTCCTGAAGACAGGCACTGTTGGTAGATCTTGAGCAGCAGGGTTGGTTACCCTTGGCCTATAAAAAAAAAAAAAAAAGGGTTGATGAGAGACCTGTTGTTAAGTCTTCTGCTATCTAATCTCACCAGCCTGGGCCCCTACATAGACAGGGGCATTTTAATGTATGAGCATACCCAGCATTTGTGTGTAGTCTCCTGAGTCAGGAGGCTTCTATCTTGAGTTCTGAATAGCCTCGGTTTCACAGGAAGAACCAATGTAATGTTGTGGTCAGACTGATGGTCAGGCAGGACTGAGGCTACTCTGAGTGCACAATACAAATGTTTGTTTTTGCATTGCACACCTCTCTGGTCCTGAAGGGTTTAATTACTGTTTTTTTATTTAAAATGTATAACTGAACATAGAATTTTTTCCATCCTGAGAATATGTACAGGATCCTATAGAGTAATGGGGAAGATAGCTAGAGCCATATAGAGGGAGCCCTTCCTACAACTCTACAGAGCAAGCTAGCAAAAAGACCCTGTTAAAGTCCGTCACAGACTATAGTAGATTTTACATTAAGAAAAACAGTATATTAATATACCTGACTGTTGTATAAAGGACACATATCTATGATACAATGTGTTACACAAATATTGTATGTTAAACAATAGCCACTTAAACCATTGTTAGTTCCCCTTTAAGTGGAAGAACTCAAAGCAGATACAATTTTTTGCAGCTATGGGGCAGCACGTGGTTCTTATCTGCTGTCAAACCATTTTATATGTACAAAAACATATAAATCCTATAACCCAGTGTTCACCAGTGGTAGATTAACACAGGGGCAGATGAAGGGCGTCTCTGGGGGCTCAAGGTTCCCCTCCTTCACACATTCACAGGAGGGGATGACAGGAGAAAGAAGAGGGAATGGGGGCCCATGACTGTAATAGCCTGGGGCCCAGAGCACCATCAATTCATCACTGGTGTACACGATACACAGAAAGGCCAGTCTCCATCTTTGTTTTCCCCTGCAAATGACCTCTGACAAGTAAAGACTAATATGCACAGTGAAAGTCACTATTCTGTAATTTATTATGAATAAGACGGCCTTTGCATGTTCTTTAATCCTTTGCTTCACAATGCATTGCGTACCCCTCTGGCAGTTCAAAGGGTTAAACAGTTATTTTCAGGACTAATAATAACTATTAGCTATTTCGCAAAAACTGAACTGGCACTGTTAGATCTTTACACCCACGCCAGACAAGTGTGTCACGAATTACTTGTCACAAAACGTTGCAAAATTTTCACAAATTATATTTGCAGGGTCACTAATCCAAAAACGTCTGAAACTGTCAAACAGGTCACTATTTTGAACTTTTAGTGCTATAACTTTTACCACCTTAACATCCGTCCAATCCAGGGAGTGGGCAGCCGTAAAGGACCACTGCTGTTTTTTTTCTCCTTTAAAACAAATTTTGAGATGGCAGAGAGCCAGGATTAGAGCAACTCCGCTCCCCAGCGACCACTGAGCCTCATTATCATTTATTTATCTATTTCTGCAGGCAGTTATACTTCTATACGGTTTATAGTTGTCTCTATCTCTCTTCTAGTCCACTGCTAAAGGTTTCAGTCCACAAGAGGATAAACCACATCCCTTATGAGTCATTTAGGTCTACGGAGGCCTATTGTTTGTGCCATCGAGAGACAGAAACAGACATCACTATACACAGAAAAATGTAGGTAAAATAGAGAGAACAAAAACAGCAGTAAGGAATGTCTGTTTTTGTTCTTTCTATGTTATCTACATTTTTCTGTATATAGTGATGTCTGTTAAAGTCTGTCTCTTCAACAAATCCAGGGGACATAACTAGGGGGAGGGTGCAGAGAGTGCTGCTGTACTAGGCTCAGCATCCAAGTGGGCCCTTTGGAATTACACTATCGTGCAACCCTTTAAATCAGACCAGTTTCCTATCTTGGCTGGCAGTGTTACTATAAGCACTTTGGCATCTGTCAGCCCTTTTCCTTTTCTTCATTAATCCACTGAGCACCCAGACAATGACCAGCAAATTGCAAAGGTCTGTGCTGGCACACCTTATTAAAGCAAGAGAGAGAGTGTGTGTTTGTTTTAACATCTTAACCCCTTAAAGAGTAGCAGTTCTGGGGTTGGTTTCCTTTTAAAGACCTGATTGAGGACGTTCAGCATACTGGCACTGTGTGATCACGTGCGCCAGCGTGCCGAATGGGGGACTGATAGTGACCGCTCCGGTCTTAGAACAGTCAATTTCAGACCTTGCTACTACTGACAGCGCTCCCGCAGGAGGTGACTTACCAGGACCATCACCGGTCCTTTAGGCAAGGGCAGCTGTGACGGTTCTGACACATCACTGGTCGTTAAGGGCTGGAAACGTGCCAGGACCATCACCAGTGGATGTGTGTTAAGGACCGGTAATGGTCCTGGCACAACACTGAATTTTGGGATGGTAGAATAACTGCACGCCTCTCTGCCATCCCAGAATTCATTGCAAAAAAAAATATGCCGCAGTCCTTAATGGCTGCCCACCCCCGGATCGGGCGGTCATTAAGGGGTAAATAAAGTAAGAAACACTTATTCCCACAGCATAATTCCCCTTGAAGAGTGAGAAGTGATTACTGTGGAGCTAAAAATAACTAATAAACTAATAAAATAAATTCACACATAGGCCATAACCGACATCAGTTCTTTTTTTTTACATTGGTTAAATACTGGGCTGAGCAAAAAGCAAACAAATCAACAGTCTTTCACATTTAGGGTCCAAACAGCTTGCTGAGATAGAACAGAAACCTTCACTAAAAATCCTTCTTACTGTTAATAAAATACTGGCATTAATCACAAGATAAACAGATCAGGGCAGCTAACAGAACAGAGCGCAATACCTTAAGTGCGCGTCTCAAAGGAGTTTACGATCAGCCCGGTTCTTGGGGCTAAGTACTTGATTTTTGTGGCGTGTCTGAAAAACTACTGTATGCAAACTCCCTTTTGAATTCCACACAGCACTTCTCTCCAGACACAAGCAATGAGGGTAATTTATTTATTGAAATGTTTTTCTTTTTTTACTTAATTACTCCCCAGGCCCATCAGAGAGGAAGAGAATGGTTATCCCAGTGGCCTTACATGTCAAGAGGAGGGAAGGAGAGGTATTTAACACCTTAATTAAAAGATCAGAAGTTAAATGATGGAATATGTATGTATGAATATTAGAGCGTTTCTGGTTAGTATAACTGGTACTCCCAATGCACACAGTCACTTTAATCAGAAGTTATAGTTAAAATACGCAGTGCCTCTTAGATGGGAAAAAAATTTCCTTAACAACTATAACATTGGGGAGAATATTCACAACATTTTTAAGTGGCCTTAAAGGGATAGTAATACTTCGTTTTAACTTTATTTTATTTTGTAGGCATTAAAAAAACATGAAGAACGATATAAGTCTTATCCCTCAAACCTTTATGGTTTATGAGATATTCACAAGCAAAGTTTCCCCTCCCGCCCCTTTTACCTAGTGTAAGCCATCTCTTCTCAGATGTGGAATGCAGTCTACAGACCAGACAGATAACAGAAGGGGACAATCTTCTTCGTATGAAAACAATGAAAGCCCTGCCCCCCTTGACAAGTTTTTCAGGTTTTTCCCTTATCTTAATTGAAGATTGTCCCTCTCTGCAGTCTACCTGGGCACCTCCCTTCTGATCTGGCTGAACAGTGTTACATCAGTAAAAGGGGCAGGAGGGGGACACTTTGTCATTGAATTACTCTGGAACTACAACTCTGACAGAATTGAAATAACACTCTCCAAAGTCCAAATACTATGATGATTAATTAGAGCTGCTTTTATTATGAAACATTACTATCCCTTTAAAGCTTAAAAATATACAGTTAGCTTTTGATATTTTATCATTACATTAATTCCCCTGGGGGGCTCTAATTTCATCTGGTTTACTCATCCCCCTGCCCCTTTCTCCTTTTAATGATGGTTAAAGCTAAACTTAAAGGGGATCTATCACCCCTATACAAGTCTGGTTAATAATCACCTAAATATAACGACTAGCTTGAATACTTGTTTTCATTTTTTTTTTATAAAATTCATGGTATGGCTAAATTGAAAAATGCTCCGGGTCCTTACTTCCGGACAGACTGACATACCGCGGTGCAGAGCTGTGCCCGCAGTCTTCCTCTGCTCCCCTCCCCACATAGCGTCTCGATCCAGCCTCCTCCGATGATGGAGGATTTCTCCTTATTAGCTCTAAGCGCTCTCAGTTTAATCAAAGCTTTCTGCTGAGAAAAAATAATCTACTCTGTATGTGTTTCTTTAGGCAGCTTAGTGACATCAGCAAAGACAGACACTACAAGATGAAAATGGTCTACATTGGCCGTTTATCTCACTATGTATGGATCCATTTCAATTGCAAGTGGCGTGCTTCAGGGTCCAGTTCTGGGCCCAATCAAGCTGAGCTGACCAAAATGTTAATTTTTGTTAGTGTGCCCAGCTTGAAAATTTTGATTACCAGGCGATCAGATTACACTGTGTGTGGCATCAAAAAAACCAAACCACAACAATCTCAAATGGGGCTGACATGTCAGGTCATTCACTAGAGCATCAAAAAGGTAATAAATCTTGTTGGAATTTTCTATTGCACAACAAAGAGACTCTACTGAAGCCTACGGAATGAATCATAGACAATACTGATAAGAATATTCACTGTCAGTGTCATTTATTTCTTAAAATAATTTGCATGAATGTTTAACCTGTCATGCATTGTGTGTTCAGCGTTCATTCTTATCATGCCTGAAGAAGTTACCTAAGTTGTCTTCAAAGGTTGCATTCTAGAGCCACTCAGTTAGCCAATAAAGGCATCTTTACTAGTCTCCTACTGTTTCTGTGGTTAACACGGTACCATGCTTTACCACTGGTGATTAGAGCTCTGGTCTCTATAGGCTTCATTGTGAGCCTTTGTATTTTCCCTGAAGGGGGCTTTCCGGTACATGGGCATCCATTTAAAATCCATCATACATAGGATTACTCTATTTACCCTTCCTTTAATTAGAGAATTGTGCTGCTCTTTTGCATGACTACATGAGATGTACACAAAATATAGCTCTCCAGCTCTTTTTGGACTAAAATTCTCATTATACTGAAGAGGATAGCCGTTATAGCCCAACAAGAGCCGGAGGGGACAGAGACTATCCTGCTCTGGCCTATGCAATAGCAACCACATTGGGGTTGGAAACAGAATGATACAGGACGCTGGCATTGCTGACACAGGTAATTAGTGTAGCTAGCATGCAGGGACACAATATCCTCCTCTCTATGATTTAGTCCTGGCCGTTTCCCACTGCACATTGCAAGCCCCTTCCCTCTAATCTTCCTACACGAAAATCCTAATGCTCCCCAAGAATGTTGCCCTTGTGCCTTTGTTAACCATTAAAGTGCCAGAGGCAGGGCCAGATTTACATCTCAGGAGCCTGTAGGCACAGGATTCTGAAGCGCCCCCCCCCCCCGTGGGCCATCTCCACTGGACACCTCCACAATGCTCTTAATCTCCACTTTGCCCCCCATCATCTCCATATTGCCCTCACATTGCCCCCATCAGCTCCAACTTGCCCCATCATCCCCATATACAATATTGCCCTCACATTGCCCCCATCAGCTCCACATTGTCCCCATCATCTCCACATTGCCCCCATCAGCTCCACATTGCCCCCATCAGCTCCATATTGCCCTCACAATGCCCCCATCAGCTCCATATTGCCCTCACAATGCCCCCATCAGCTCCATATTGCCCCCCATCAGCTCCACATTGCCCCCATTATCTCCATATTGCCCTCACATTGCCCCCATCATCTCCACATTGCCCCATCAGCTCCAACTTGTCCCCATCATCTCCATATTGCCCTCACATTGCCCCCATCATCTCCATATACAGTATTGCCCTCACATTGCCCCCCCATCAGCTCCATATTGTCCCCATCATCTCCACATTGCCCCCACCAGCTCCATATTGCCCTCACAATGCCTCCCCATTAGCTCCATATTGCCATCAGTTCCACATTGCCTCCATCAGCTCCATATTGCTCTCACAATGCCCCCCATCAGCTCCATATTGCCCCACCATCAGCTTCATATTGCCCCCATCAGCTCCACATTGCCCCATCAGCTCCATATTGCTCTCACAATGCCCCATCAGCTCCACATTGCCCCCCATCAGCTCCTCATTGCCAAAATCAGCTCCACATTGCCAAAATCAGCTCCATATTGCCCTCACAATGCCCCCCATCAGCTCCATATTGTCCCCATCATCTTCACATTGCCCCCATCAGCTCCATATTGCCCTCACAATGCCCCCCATCAGCTCCATATTGCCCCCATCATCTCCACATTGCCCCCATCAGCTCCATATTGCCCTCACAATGCCCCCCATCAGCTCCATATTGCCCCCCCATCAGCTTCATATTTGCCTCACATTGCCCCAGCATCCATTTCCTACCTCTTCCCTGGTCGTCCAGCGGCAGGAGAGATCTTTGCCTCCTCCTTCGGCACAGACCTGGAGCGCCTGCGCGGTCTTCTCTTCATGCAGAGCGCTGGGAGATGATGTCATCTCCCAACGCTTTGTATTACTAAAAAGCCGTTGAGGGAGAGAAACAGCTACAGGTCTGTGCCGAAGGAGGAGGCACAGACCTGTCTTCGCGGCGCTGGGCTGGGAGATGAATTAAAAAAAAAAAAAACACAACATGATCCCAGTGACAGGCGCCCCTCTGTTGGGTGCGCCTGTAGGCAGATGCCTATTCTGCCTAATTCTAAATCCGGCCCTGGCCAGAGGGGTACACAATGCATGGCAAAGCAATGCGTTGCATACCCCTCTGACACTCAAAGGGTTTATGAGATAACTTAAAGAGAGAACATTTCAGTCTGTCACGGATGTCATGTTCATGGAGTCTGACATGGTAGTTGGTATCAGGACCCCAGGCCACAAACCCTAGGCACTGCAGAAAGTAATCTTAACCCTTTATAGATCAGAGTGATGTGCAATGGTTTGCTTCACAATGCATCTCAGACCCCTGTGGTCTTTAAGCAGACTCATGCCATGTGGAGTTATTGTGGTTTTACTTCTCCTTTAAAGGGATAGTAATGTTTCAAAATAAAAGAAGCTCCATTTAATCTTCATAGTTATTTCAATACTATCAGAGTTGTAGTTCAAGAGTAACTGAATGATAAAGTATCCGCCTCCGTCCCCTGATGTAACACTGCTGACCTCAGAACAGAAAGGTGGTATCCGGATGGATCGCAGAGAGGGACAATCTTCAATTAGTATAAGGGTAAAACCTGAAAAACCTGTCAAGGGGCAGGGTTTTCATTGTTTTCACAGTAAGAAGATTGTCCCTTGCTGTGAACTGTCTGGTCTTAAGAACAGATTCCACATCTGAGGGGAGGTGGCTTGCACTAGGTAAAAGAGACGGGAGTCTCTGCAGTCTACCTGGGCACCTCCCTTCTGATCTGGCTGAGCAGTGTTACATCAGTAAAAGGGGAGGGAGGGAGATACTTTATCATTCAATTACTCTTGAACTACAACTCTGACAGAATTGAAATAACACTCTCCATGGCCCAAATACTATGAAGATTAATTGGAGCTGCTTTTATTTTGAAACAGTACTCTCCCTTTAATGTTTATTAATCTGAAGCCACAGTATAGATGGGATGGGCTTACTCTCGGACACGTTTGTGAAGCAGAGCCACAGTCACCGATTGCATAATACTTCTGAAGTACAGACTGGTACCTCTATATTGTGGATAGGTCTTGTGACCTTTGTTCCCCTGTCTGTGATCCAAGTACTCTCATCGGTACCAGTATCACAAGCTGAAAAACACAGAGACAATAGCCTTTTTTAGGCAATTGCACTATTATGGTTACAATGTGACTTCCTGAACATCTCCTTTTAGCCAAAAACCAGTGGGAATGTTCTATCCATTATCAGTAATGCATTATCTTCCATTTGAACATATAATGTATATTACAGAAACTAGCTTCCTATCTCAAGAGAAATATGTGGGTCCAAGGGAAACAGCTGCTTCATTTATGTATCTAGTTACAGCCTGTTGAGTGTCAATAGTCGTATTTTAAGTAAAATACATCTGGAATATACCTCCCCCTCTATTTCAACACTCGTAATTCTCGCTGTTTTATATCAATGACTCCTGGATGCAGACTCATGTAGAAGTCACTATACAATTTTTTTCTTGCCATTTAGAATGGATTCTAGTTATTATCTGTTGTTCTATGAAAATAATTCTTAAGCCTCGCTCACATGGGAGACTGTGTTGCAGTAACAAGTTACACAGAACAGAAATCATAGTTTTCTATGGGGTAACTCACATGGGTTGCTGCAAAATGTCTTACGCTAGTGGTTCTCAATTTTTTTTTTTTTTTTTTTTTTTTTTACACCTGAGACACCCCTAAAGCTAGCATTTTATAGGTCAACTAGAAGAAGAGCCCGTGTACACAGGCCACAGTGCCAGCCGGCCGCGATTTGCACCACTGGCTCAGTTATGGGCAAAATGTGGCTGAAAATTAATTCCAGTCTAGTACAGGCTTGTGCACGCCAGGTGATGTGTCACATAGGACAAGAAGGACGTGGGCGGGATAACAGAGAATGATGGGAGTGACTAAGTAACCGCACGTAACCAGATTGACATGCACAGTAGTGCTCACAATGCACTACACGTCACAAGGTTAAACTTTAATCTTCATTTGTGCCTTATCGATCAGTTTTCTGATTTTTAAAATTACACAGCGCTTTATAACTACATTAATGCTACACACACAGATAAGGTCATGGTGGGGTGAAAGTTCCACTTTAAGGAAACCGGAAGTTCCTGAATGCGCAGGCGCAGAGAGCTTCCCTTGTAAGCTCCGTGCAGCCCGATGCCTTGGAAAGAAGCAGTGTATCACTATTAATGCGGACATATTGACTTTAAAAACAGTAAGGATTTGCAAATTGCTAGGTTACGAATATACTGGGTGGCAATATTATTTGTATGATAGTTCCTCTTTAAGTTCTTAATGGATGCAAAATTAATTTTTGTATAAAACTGAAAATACTAACCCTTTAAGGACCAGAAGGTTGTGCAAAGCTTTGCTTTACAATGCGTTGAACAACCCTATGGTCCTTAAGTGGTTAAGTGGGATCAGGCACTCTGCCAGTTTCAGTAGTAGCAGGGGTTATGCAAATTATAGCATGGCTTGCAGGAGTAGATTAACCCATTCCTGTCCAAATCACTGCAGAACTCTCATCCCCAAAACACACACAGTCCAACAACCTTACCACTAGAGATGCACCGATACAGATTTTTGAAGACCGAGTACGAGTACCAATACTTTTTTCAAGTACTCACCGATACCAATTACCGATACTTTTTTTACGGTCATTTGCCAGTTTTCCAAGTACCTATATGCTTTAGGCACTTGGAAAACTGGCAAATGACCGGAAAAAAAAAGTATCGGTAATTGGTATCGGTGAGTACTTCATATATATATATATATATATATA
Organism: Rhinophrynus dorsalis; assembly: GCA_037306005.1. Taxonomy (NCBI): domain Eukaryota; kingdom Metazoa; phylum Chordata; class Amphibia; order Anura; family Rhinophrynidae; genus Rhinophrynus; species Rhinophrynus dorsalis. The sequence goes on from CM074718.1 coordinate 645,142,643, forward strand.
TATATATATATATATATATATATATATATATATATATATATACATATACATATACATATACATACACACACACACACACACCACCTCCTCTTGACTCTTGATTCTCCCCTTTTGCCTCTTTCTCCCCCTCTTGATTCCCACCTTTTACTTCATTCTCCCCCTTCCTCTCCTGATCCCCTCCTTTTGCCTCTTCTTGGCCCCCCTCCTTTTGTCTCCTGATCCTTCCTCCTTTTGCCTCTTTTTCTCCCTCTTGACCGCACTCTCTGCCTCTTTCACCACCCACTGCCCCATCTTGCCTCCCTTACCCTCCTCTGCCGGGTGCTCGCTGTTCTCTCGCGAGCCCCGGCAGAGGTCAGCGTCGGAACGTTGCCATGGTAACCCGCGGCAACGCTCTGACGCTGCAGGAGGGAGAGAGGTGACCGGGGAGCATTGTGAGCAGCTCCCCAGGCTCCCTCTCTGCAGCACGAACCCTGACACAGGGTATCGGTGCTGGCATCGGCCGCATTTGCACGAATACAAGTACTCGCGCAAATGCTGGTATCGGCATCGATACAGATACCAGTATCGGTATCGGTGCAACCCTACTTACCACAAATATTTATACTTAAAGGGATAGTAACACTTCGTTTTAACTTTATTTTATTTTGTAGGCATTAAAAAAACATGAAGAATGATATAAGTCTTATCTCTCAAACCTTTATGGTTTATGAGATATTCACAAGCAAAGTTCCCCTCCCCGCCCCTTTTTCCTAGTGTAAGCAATCTCTTCTCAGATGTGAGTCTGGTTGTATGACAGTACAGATAACAGAAGGGGACAATTTTCTTTGTATGAAAACAATGAAAGCCCTTCCCCCCTTGACAAGTTTTTCAGCTTTTTCCATTATCTTAATTGAAGATTGTCCCTCTCTGCAGTCTACCTGGGCATCTCCCTTCTGATCTGCTTGAACAGGGGGGGGATACTTTGTTTGTGAATATCTCTTAAACCATAAAGGTTTCAGAGATAAGACTTATATCATTCTTCATGTTTTTTTAATGCCTACAAAATAAAATAAAGTTAAAATGAAGTATTACTATCCCTTTAAAGGGATAGTAATACTTCATTTTTACTATTCCCCATGTTGTAGCCTTTAAAAATCGGAATTAAACTATACCAGCAGCATCAAAGTTCCCTCTCCTTCTCTCTCCACTGATGTCAGCGTTATAGCTGACAGCAGAGGAATCCGGTCCGGGACCGGCTCTGCAGCAGTGCTGAGATCGCATTAATAAAAAAGAAATCCTTAACTTAAAGGGATAGTAATACTTCATTTTAACTTTATTTTATTTTGTAGGCATTAAAAAAACATGAAGAATGATATAAGTCTTATCTCTGAAACCTTTATGGTTTAAGAGATATTCACAAACAAAGTACCCCCCCCCCTGTTCAACCAGATAAGAAGGGAGATGCCCAGGTAGACTGCAGAGAGGGACAATCTTCTATTAAGATAATGGAAAAAGCTGAAAAACTTGTCAAGGGGGGAAGGGCTTTCATTGTTTTCATACAAAGAAAATTGTCCCCTTCTGTTATCTGTACTGTCATACAACCAGACTCACATCTGAGAAGAGATGGCTTACACTAGGAAAAAGGGGCGGGGAGGGGAACTTTGCTTGTGAATATCTCATAAACCATAAAGGTTTGAGAGATAAGACTTATATCATTCTTCATGTTTTTTTAATGCCTACAAAATAAAATAAAGTTAAAACGAAGTGTTACTATCCCTTTAAAAGGTCTTCTACGTGTGCTTGAAAACCAAGCACATTTAGAACACCATTTCAGTGAAGGATTTCTGTTTCTATTATGCAATCTCAGCACTGCTGCAGAGTCGCTGCTTGCTCACGGACCAGATTCCCCTGCTGTCAGTTATAACGCTGACGTCAGGGGAGAGAGAAGGAGAGGGAACTTTGAATGTGGATATCTCTCAAACCATAAATGTTTGAGAAATACCACTGGTCTCATTTAATTCCGATTTTTAAGGGCTACAAGAGGGGGATAGAAAAATGAAGTATTACTATGCCTTTAAAAAATAACTGCCAGCGAGCACCATGTCCGCCTCCATAGATTTGACATCCAGTACTGATTGAAGATGTTACCGTTACAGAAAAAATTATTTGATCCTCTGCTGATTTTGAACGTTTGCCCACTGACAAAGGAATGATCAGTCTATAATTTTAATGGTAGGTTTATTTGACCAGTGAGAGACAGAATAACAACAAAAAAATCCTGAAAAACGCATTTCAAAAAATTATAAATTGATTTGCATTTTACTGAGTGAAATAAGTATTTGACCCCTTTGCAAAACATGACTTAGTATTTGGTGGCAAAACCCTTGTTGGCAATCACAGAGGTCAGACGTTTCTTGTAGTTGTCCACCAGGTTTGCACACATCTCAGGAGGGATTTTGTCCCACTCCTCTTTGAAGATCCTCTCCAAGTCATTAAGGTTTTGAGGCTGACGTTTGGCAATGTGAACCTTCAGCTCCCTCCACAGATTTTCTATGGGATTAAGGTCTGGAGACTGGCTAGGCCACTCCAGGACCTTAAAGTGGATGTGTCACCTATGGACAACATCCCATAGTTAGGTGACATAGCCGATACGATGAAAACATTATTCATTTTTTATTTAAACTTTTGATTTGCTTAAATTTAACTTTCAAAAGTCTGGGCTGCAGCCACTTCTGTATAGACTGCAGCCAGAAGCTCGGCATCTGCTCGCCTCCTTCCTCCGATGACGGAGGCTTCTGTCTGTAAGCTGGAGTGGTCTCATTGGCTAGATATCGATCTCTGCCAATGAGACCACTCCAGCTCACAGACAGAAGCCTCCATCATAGGAGTAGGGAGGAGAGCAGAGGCAGAGCTCTGTAACCACAGAGAACCGCAGTCAACGCGGAAATGGCTGTAGCACTAACTTTGTAAGTTAAATTTAAGCGAAATAAAATTTTAAACAAAAAAATAAATAATGTTTTCATCGTATTGGCTATGTCACCTAACTATTTATGGGATGTTGTCCATAGGAGACACATCCAATTTAATATTCTTCTTCTTGAGCCACTCCTTTGTTGACTTGGCCGTGTGTTTTGGGTCATTGTCATGCTGGAATATCCATCCACGACCCATTTTCAATGCCCTGGCTGAGTGAAGGAGGTTCTCACCCAAGATTTGACGGTACATGGCCCTGTCCATCGTTCCTTTAATGTGGTAAAGTTGTCCTGTCTCCTTAGCAGAAAAACACCCCCAAAACACAATGTTTCTACCTCCATGTTTGACACTGGGGATGGTATTCTTGGAGTCGTGGGCAGCATTCCTTCTCCAACAAACATGGTGAGTTGAGTTGATGCTTGATTTTGTTCTTATCTGACCACAGCACTTTCACCCAGTTCTCCTCTGAATCATTCAGATGTGCACTGGCAAACTTCAGACAGGCCTGTACATGTGCTTTTTTGAGCAGGGGGACCTTGCAGGCACTGCAGGATTTCAGTCCTTCATGGTGTAGTGTGTTACCAATTGTTTTCTTGGGGACTATGGTCCCAGCTGCCTTGAGATCATTGATAAGATCCTCCCATGTAGTTCTGGGCTGATTCCTCACCGTTCTCATGATCATTGAAACTCCACGAGGTGAGATCTTGCATGGAACCCCAGACAGAGGGAGATTGACAGTCATTTTGTGTTTCTTCCATTTGAGAATAATCGCACCAACTGTTGTCACCTTCTCACCAAGCTGCTTGGCGATAGTCTTGTAGCCCATTCCAGCCTTGTGTAGGTCATCAATCTTGTCCCTGACATCCTTGGACAGCTCTTTGGTCTTGGCCATGGTGGAGAGTTTGGAATCTGATTGATTGCCTCTGTGGACAGGTGTCTTTTATACAGGTAACAAGCTGAGATTAGAAGCACTCCCTTTAAGAGAGAGCTCCTAATCTCAGCTTGTTACCTGTATAAAAGACACCTGGGAACCAGAAATCTTGCTGATTGATAGGGGGTCAAATACTTATTCACTCAGTAAAATGCAAATCAATTTATAACTTTTTTGAAATGCGTTTTTCTGGATTTTTTTGTTGTTACTCTGTCTCTCACTGTTCAAATAAACCTACCATTAAAATTATAGACTGATAATTTCTTTGTCAGTGGGCAAACATACAAAATCAGCAGGGGATCAAATAATTTTTTCCTACACTGTATCTCTTGAACCAAGGATTAAGGACAAAATACACTGGGGCCCATCAGTATTTTTTGGTCATAGTAAGGTAAGTGGGTTTTTTAATTAAGGGATGTTAGTTCTCCTTTAAAGGGGAACTATCACCCCTATACAAGTTTGGCAAATAATTAACAAACTATAGAGATAAGCTTGAATACTTGTTTTAATTTTTTTTTTTATAAAGTTCGTGGTATGGCTTAATTTTATGTTTGAAAAATGATGCAGTGCCTTACTTCCAGACTAACTGCGTGTACAGCTCTGCACCTCAGTCTGTCAATGTTCCTCTGCTCCCCTCTTCACGTAGCCTCTCGATCCAGCATGCTCCAAAGACAGAGGATTTCTCTAAGCCGGAGCGCTCTCATTGGCAGGAGGCTGGATCAAGACTCTACGTTGGGAGAGGAGCAGAGGACGATCGACAGACTGGGGTGCTGAGCTGTACCCGCAAGTCTGTCCAGAAGTAAGGACCAGGATAATTTTTCAAACTTAAAATTTAGCAATATCACGAATATTATAAAAAATGTAAACAAGTATTCAAACTAATCACTATATTTAGTTAATTATTAGCCAAACTTGTATAGGGTGATAGCTCCCCATTAAAGGATAGTAATGTTTCACAAAAACAGCAGCTCCAATTAATCTTCATAGTATTTGGGCCATGGGGAGTGTTAGATCAATACTGTCAGAGTTGTAGTTCAAGAGTAATTGAATGATAAAGTTTCCCCCTCCCGCCCTTTTTACCTAGTGTAAGCCACCTCCCCTCAGATTTGCAATCTGGTACACAGGCCAGACAGATCACAGTAAGGGACAGTCTTCTTACTGTGAGAACAATGAAAGCCCTGCCCCCATTGACAGGCTTTTCAGATTTTTTTCTTATGTTAATTGAAGATTGTCCTTCTCTGTGATCCACCTGGACACCACCCTGCTGTTCTGCAGTGAGCAGTGTTACATCAGTAAAAGGGGCGGGAGGGGGATACCTTATCATTCAATTACTCTTGAACTACATCTCTGACAGTATTGAAATAACACTCTCCAAAGTCCAAATACTATACCTGGGAACTTCCATCTGAGGGCTACCCGGAGGGGAGTCCTCTCTTCAGCAGGGGGAGACAAAAATGACACTAATCGCGTCAAAAAGGGACGGGGCTTGACGCGAGCGGGGGGGTTAACCCTTTGAGTTTCAGAGTGGCAATTCCGTGCTATTCTGGCACTCAAAGGGTTAAAAATGACACACAGAAGGCTGGGAACGGAGGAACAGCGGGAGAAAGAGTGTAAGTGGGTAGAGTTTCAATAGAAACTCCCCACATCCGGAGGACTCAGCCTCTGCCCCGGAGACCCTGTAAATCTCTGTCAGAACCGGAGTCTCCGGGGCAAATCCGGAGAGTTCCCAGGTATGCTAAATACTATGAAGAGTAATTGGAGCTGCTTTTATTATGAAACATTACTATCCCTTTAAGGCAAAAGTTCAGTTTGCAGTCACACATACACCGCAACTCAAAACAGAACCTTTAGAGGAAAAAATAAATACCCACAGCAGATCTTTATATGCGCTTGTTCTCCGGCAGTCCCACAACAATTTTCTTTAAAATGAACTGAATCAACTTCAGTTAAGTGCATTACATGATTTCCAATCACCCAATAAAGCAATTATGTAGCTGGATCTGGATGCATGGAAAGGTACAAAAGAGCTTGTTTTCTATTCCTTTGTCATTCGAGACAAAAGGGGATATCAGAAACCAATCTTGTGATTGAGCGAGGCTGATAGCTTATACACAGATGCACTTTAAATGCTTTTGGTGCTGATCACATAAATGGCAAGATTAGGTTTTCTTTTAATAAAAGCATGTACAATATAATAAAAAGCCATAAGTAAGTGAAATGAGTAAGGCAGTTTTCTATTACAACAGACTAAAGGAAATATTTCACTAATGTCTTTTATGACGCAGAGAGGACCAAATGCAAAAGGAGCAAACTAACTTCACCATGAGGAACAAATTTTAAAAAAATCTCAAAGATAACACTGATTTAACCCTTTGAGTACCAGAGGGGTACACAACGCATTGCAAAGCAATGGCTTGTGTACCCTTCTGGCACTCAAAGGGTTAAAAAGGTTTTATTTACCCCAGAATGCTAAGGAGGTCTCCAACACTTTGGTTATCAATGACTGAAAGACCTATCATGTGGTTACGAGGCCCGTTTAAAGGAACACTAACATTTCCTAATAATACCTGTATCCTTTTGCAATGGCGAGTAGTAAATGCAGAGAGTCAAAGTGCCGCTTTTAACCCTTTGAGTGCCAGAGGGGTATGCAATGCATTGCAAAGGAATGCGTTGAGTACCCCTCTGGCACTCAAAGGGTTAAAATGTGGCTGGCAACAAAATGAGGCATTTAAAATGTCACCTTATTAAACTAGTATCTAACATTATGCCACCAAGCAGTAGTTAGGTTAGGGTAGTTGGGGGTACAGTTGTTAGGGTAAGGCGACATTTTAAATGTGGCATGTTACATAGGCGACATTTTAAACTCTCTATTGTGACTCTTGCGCACAAATCCGTGACATTTTGATAGCGAACCATAATAGCTACCGCCACCTTCTTAATCTGGGCAAAAAATATCCTATTAGCGACTATGAATAAAGTATGTGGATTGGTTCCCCAAAATTAAACTTTAAAGGGACAGTAAGGTGCCATAAAAAAGTATCCTTGTTTTGTAGAGGTTTAATTCTTTTGAAATAACGCAATTTTGGCTGTGCTGCAGAGCCGCCAGCTGGTCCCCGGACTGGGATCTCCTGCTGCCAGCACAGCGCTGACGTCAGGAAAAGGGGAGGGAGGGGGGAACTTTACATGCGAATATCTCTCAAACCATAGCGGTTTGAGAGATAAGATTTGTGGCAAATAATTTATTTTTTGAACCTCTACCAAACTCTAAACATTTTGGATGGGACATTACTGACTGTTTAAAGCCAGCAGTGACAATGCTCTATATATTTTTTTATTTTATTTATTTTTTTTTTTTTTGCTAAAAAGGAACCCAGTGCTTTTTTTGAACATATCCACACTATCTGCCAACACAGCGGGGATGATGTACAAAATAAAACGGTGTAATTATAGAACAAACCAACAGCACAATAGAGAACAAATACAAATTCCCATTGGATTCCATCAGTCTTTATGAATACTACAGAAGTCCCCAAATTGAGAAGCAATGCGCTAAAAAGGGTTAATATCCCATTTAAATCAATAATAATTTTTCTTTTTCTTTTGTGGTACAGTCGATTTAACCCAGAATCGCTGCAAGACTCACGAGACAAGGAATTCCACTGACGGACTAAATCCCTGTGATATTCATAAAAAGCATGCAAAGGAGCAGTAAATTCCGGTCATTATGACAGATTTATCAGAGCCAGTAATCATCTAGCACCACGGACCAGTTTTTTTTTTTTTTCTTTCGCATTTAGTTCAGGGCTTCCTGAACAACGCGCAGCTGCGTGGGGAGCCCTGAATTCCATGACGGTGCTGGCACGCAAATCTACCCATGATGAGCCAAAACAGCCAAGGGTCGTTAAGGGGGATAAAAAGGTGTTAATCTTGTGTGCCTTCATTTGCACATGGCTGCGTGGAATTCTAGAAATACAATGGAACCGTCTGGATTCTTGCTGGAGACAGGTTTTCTGAGCTGTTTCAGGAAGTAAAGGCACACAGCAGTCTATTGAATAAGTAATATTATAGCCCTACAACTGAATCCTAAACTTGCTTTTCTAATGTATGGACTGTCCTAAATAGACACATTTTGCTAATTTTGACCTGGATTCTAATACAAGGGATAACCTTGTTACTTGTTTCATCTACAAATTTCCCTATAGATTTCAACAGGAATATTTGAGATAAAAACAGGGATGACATTTCTCAACTGCAAAGTAATTGAGTTCTGCTCAACGTTCTCGGTTTTTAATCAAAGACAAAAGCTAATTCAGTTAAAGGGTTGAAATTCGTGCCCACTGCTCTTCTATTCAGGAAGCCTTCCTTACCTCTGTCAAATTTACAGACAATATTGCACTACCATTTCTGAGACATTAGAAGGATTACTATGCTAATGGTCTCAGGGAGTCCTGCACAAAGCATGAATGGAAGTCTCCACCAAGCATATACTAGTCTAGATCAACGTTTCTCAACAAGGGTGCAGTGGTATTTTTGTGTGCCATGGACATCTGCTTAGGTTGCCCCATTTTATCTATAAAGTTTTGACAAAAATGTGAATGTAGACTTAGAACTGTATATTTAAGGCTATTACCATGCACAATATGTTTATTTTAGTTGTGAAGTCTAACGATAACTCTCTATATATGTAACTGTAACCTTCATTACACCCCTGACAAATGACAAAGTGATAGGGGGTGACCCGAAAATGCCAGACTGCAAGTTAGAGGTACCTTGAGCAAAAAAAAAGTTTGACAACCACTGGTCTAGATTTTAGTAAAATTTAGAAAAATACACATTGCATGAAAATAAATAAATGTAAATTTTACATATACAGTATAACTGGGTCATCTCAATTATGGTAACAAAGATCTATCAGAGATAAAAAAAACACAGAGAAAACAGTTTCTCATAGCATCATATCTTAAATCTAGATATATTGCAACTAACAACACAGATATGTTGCAAGTGCTCTTTGGGAACTTATCACCCGATCAGATTTGGCACAGTAACAGTACTGTCACTGATATCCCTGTAGTCTCCGCTAACAACCTACAAAGAACTCATCTGGAAGGCATGTCTCATTTTGCTATCTCCATGATGGCCACCTCCTCCTTGTATTCCCAACTTTTAGAGCTTATCTAGGGAACTCAGTCATGGTGTCAAAGATGACGTTTCAGCTGGCCTTGACACGCCATTTCCAGGTTTGGAAGCACAAGTAAACAGATCTCCCATAAGAAGGAGGCAATCTCAGTGAGAGCGGAATGAAAGGCTTTCTAAAGGTTACCTTACAGACAGCTAGAGGAAACCACAGAGATGTCGGTGACAGTACACTAACAGTTCTGTGTCATACCTGAACGAGGGATTCATTCCCAAAGAGTACTTGCAAACATATCTTTATGTTAGGGACCAGGAACCAGACAGACACAAAAATGTAAAATGCAAAACACCTTTATTAAAATAACAAATGCAAACAAAGCAAAATTGTGATCCAGAAACATAAACCAAAAGACAAGCCAGGGACAGGAACCAAGACAGGTACTCAGCCAAGCCAGGGTCAGGAATACAGAGATCAACGATGTAAGGAACAAGGCCAGCAGTCAGGAGCCAGGAGGGAATACCCTGGGAGGGTTGGCTGATAACTGTCAGGTGAGCAACACAGAGAGGTCAGCTGATTCAGCCTGATCCAGGAAAGAGAAGGCAGCAGTAATGGATAGCAGAGCACTAGATTAGCTCACACAGCAGAATCAATCGGCAGAGTTAGAGCAGCTCAGAAAAACCTTGACACTTTATTTGCTAATGGTCTTGTGAGTACTATTTAATTGGTTGCAATGTATCTTGATATTGCATAATACGTCTCTTTTCTGTTTTTTTTTCTGAGGGATCTTTGATGCCATTATTAGGAAGTTTTAAAATCTGATTTTTTTTTATTTCACTTACATGCATTAAAATAGTGTATTATATTGTTAGAGATTTCATTTTAATTTTGTGCTTGGGGTAGTATATCCTCCACAGTTGCTGTACTTTATAATCGATTCTTTGTAATCTAAGGTGCCATTGTTCATTATGAAAGTCTAAATTCTGCGCCTTGGGTAATTGTTAAATCATTTTTATAGATGTTAGCATGGAGTATTTATATATATATATATATTTATATATATATATATATATATATATATATATATATATATATAATCTTTTCTTTTAGATGTCAGTGTACCTTTAACCCTTTGCCAGATGGGAATCCAAAACACTGATCTGCAATGTGTTGGATACCCATCTGGCCCTCAAAGGGTTAAAACCTAGAAATGTTGTGTATATAATGTGAATTAAAATAGTATAAAGCAACCTCTCAAAGCAAACCATAAATAAACGGTAATAGGCTGAACTGAAGGAGAAAATAGATTTGTAGACCTGGTAGCAAGCCAAGCTTGTCTTAACAGTCTAGCTATATTATATGTGAAGGGTTTATATACATGCACTCATACACTGCTGATGTTTAAAGCACTCTGACTGCTTGTTCTATATAAAAAGCCTGCTTCCCTCTAATCTTGGACCAATGGCTGAAGACAGGGACTGGACACCTCCTCAGTTTTCCTATATTTTATAGCAACGGGCGGTCTGGATTTTACCGTACTTGTCTTTTGCACTGGCAGTTAATGGCATCTATACTGCTTTTAAATTTTCAGACACATCTTTGAAAGGTATAGATTTCAGTACTTTAACCCAAGATTAACTCTTTGAAGGCCAGTGAATGCATTTCCTCAAAGGGAAACGATATATCCTTGGAATAAGTGGCTCAAAATTTGTTTCGCAAAAGGATTTATCTAGGCGGATATGAAAAATAAAGCAGTCATGTATGTTTATTTACTGTTTTTTGGATTTAAACTGCAGTCTATAACTGAACAGCAGTATTTTACAATCTTGAGAATGTTTGTATAGCTGGCTAGAACCACGCACAGAGAGCACTCACAAGGTGATAAAACATCCCTGCTCACATTTAGACTACAGCACACATCAAATCCATAAAACAGTACATACATGTATCTGACTAATGTATGGATAACAACTAAATCCTCCTGTTAACTAAATTAAGAGTTACTATTTCAATGGTAGTTCCCCATTAACATGTTGGGTATTATGTCCCCAAGACATCACATTACAAAGGGCTGATGATCTATTTAATTATTAAGAGCTTCTAAAAACTATACTGCGGTTCTTAAGGAAAAATCTACTATAGTCTAATAAAGCCACCAAACACAATATTCAACCAAAGCAAAAACTAGGTAAGATGAACAAGGGACAAGGACGGTCTCGAGTCAGATCAGACAAGGAGGTCCACCCAGTAGATTGTATGGCTAGAGTCCATCCTGGGATACAGACGCCCACTGTCATGCCCTGTTGCATAAGGTATTCCACAATGAAATACAGAGAAGTCGATAACAAAACCAGAGATTGCATGCACTTAAATCATTTCAGTTAGCAATCACATCCTGAGAATTCTCACAGAGATCCGGTAGCTGGGTGGGTGTACTTAAGGCGCGACCAATAGGAAGGACAACTGGACATCAGTCACACATCATTGAATGGATCATTGTGAACAGTTTGTGCAGCAGCACCATAAGCTGGCATGCAGATAATTTTAGCTGCATCTTCACTTCATTCTGATGAGAAGGCTGTAAAGATGCAGCAAGCTGCATTGGGCCTAAGACACACAATGGAATAGTGGTGAACACTATTCACCAAGGTGTTTTAATTTTTGTCACATTAGTGCAGCAACAGAATGCTGCACTAACATTGCTGCATGAAGCCAGCCTTAGCAGGTTCCATTATCTTCTGGATAGCCCCTCCCTCTTTGTCCTCTTGGCAGAACATTACACTTTTCATCAAGACTCTAAGGAGGACACCAATTATGATCCTGTGCTTTTCGTCATCTCAGGCTAGTTAATGGTTAAAAATAAACAAAAAATAATGTCTGTTTTGACACCTTATCCTGGTAAAATAAGTATATTAAGAGCTACAAGAGAAGAACAGCATGATATATCATGACCCCACTGACAAGGAGTCTAAACTGAGCTACCGTAACATCAAGGTCTCTAATCATAAAACTACCAAGTTTGTCTGTCCCAAAATATCGTAAAGATATTATGCCTTCTTACCGCTATTTTTTATTTTAATAACATGTCATTCAGTGTGGTGTGGACAGCAATATCCTACCGCATCGTGTCCTCACTGTGAGTGGCTATGGTAAAGCTCAACAGGACTAATAGAGACATGAATAGCACTACATGCAGATAGTAATTCAATTTCCACCTATTGGAACACGTAGCCAGAAGGTTTTGCCCTGTTTGGATTTTATCTACCTTGATAAAGTACAAATAATGACAAAACATTATTATTTTTTTTGTAAATTATGAGATTCAGTATGGGTATACTAAAGAGTAGATTCAAAGCAAGCAGAACAGCTGTGTGAGATAAATATTTTTCTGCTTGATGGCTTTGCACAAGGTCTTGTGTATATGATAGAACATCACAACAAAACAGAGAAAATGCAGCCTCACATCAACAAACATTTCAGAAAAAAAAGTTTTCATAGAATATACGGAGAAAGAAAATACACAGGTTGAGGGAACACTACGTTTATTTTTTCAGTGTGAATTTGGTCATTTTATGGATACTGCATACCAGGGTTTATAATTTTAAGTCCTTTGCTACTAGCCAGACCTGAAAAGTTACTCGCCACTGCAAGCCATAACATACCCACCAGGGCTGAATTTCCTCTCACCAGGGCTGAATTTTCACTCGCCATTGGCTAGTGGCAAGTGGAAATTTTGAGCCCTGCTGTATACTAAACAAAAAGTGCTCATATACAAAAATGAGGTTATCAGATATCAGTCACATTCTTGAAAATGTTATGTTTAGGTATTAAATTAAGGGTTTTTTAGGCCTCACCCTCTCTTTTCTCTGACAATGTATTCTGCTTTGTAAGGGCTGGCCAACAGACCGACCACTGGATCAAGGGCTGCTATGGCAACCCTCCCCGGCGATCAGATGAGTAAGACATTTCTCTGTGTGTTTTTGCTGCAAATAAGTCCAGAGTACTAGCTCCAACTGATTTATAACACTCACTCTTACTGACTGCATTTATTCTGAAAGTGGCTACCAGGAAGAACACACTGAGATTTCTCTCATTTTCAAATGTCCCGCAGAGCATTTTATAATATAAAGTTACACATTCATACAGAATGAAAAAAAATAGTATTTATATGCACTTGCAGGTTATTTATTTATAAATACAAAGTAGTAGTAATTTTTAGGGATTTTAAATGGATATGATATATATTTTTTTTTTTTTGGGGGGGGGGGTTGGTTATTCCAAGTAAAGGAGCTCTGTAGGAGAAGGCAGATTGATCCACTTCCATCTTGTAATGTAGATTCATAAGTGAATTGCAGGAAGTGGGCAGCAGTTTATAGGAACTATGGAGATCTGGAATGAAGATACAGCTCAAATAGTCTGGTAGCTTTCCAGAAAAATGGTTATAAACTAGGTAAGAAAGGTGAAGGGTATGTCTGAATTCAAATGTTTGCCAGTTTTAACTCTTTAAGGATGACAGAGGTATGCAATGCAATGAACATTCCTCAGTTAAAGGGATAGTAATACTTCGTTTTATCTTTATTTTATTTTGTAGGCATTAAAAAACCATGAAGAACGATGTAAGTATTATCTCTCAAACCATTATGGTTTGAGAGATATTCACAAGCAAAGTTTCCCCTCACTGACCAAAACGGTCAAGTCTGCCATCTAGCTGTCAGATTTGGAATTCGGTCCCCGGACCGGCCGTGGCTCTACAGCAGACCCGAGATCGCGAGATATAAGAACTACTACTTCATTCAAACAGTCTACAAAGTGTGTCTGGTTTGCAAGCACAATTTTTAGACCCTTCCAATGAAATAATTATTTTTATATCTTGCGATCTTGGCTCTGCTGAAGGACCACCGGTTGATCTGTGGACCGGATTCCAAATCTGACAGCTAGATGGCAGACTTCACCGTTTTGGTCAGTGAGGGGAAACTTTGCTTGTGAATCTCTCTCAAACCATAAAGGTTTGAGAGATAAGACATATCGTTCTTCATGTGTTTTTAATGCCTACAAAATAAAATAAAGATAAAACGAAGTATTACTATCCCTTTAACATATCACAATGACGGGTAGTATATTTACACCAAACAACAGAGTGTCGTAATGAATAGTACTCAGTGTTACATTTACAGAGATGAATTTGTAAAGCAGAAATACTGTATATATACCACATCTCCTTAGTCAATGGCTGGCATTAACTTCTGTTGCACAATATATCTTCGAACCAGGAACATGAACAGGATTTGTTTCTAAACACAGCTCCAAGTTTGGATGTTAATCTACAACAGGAGTAGCCAACTCTGGCCCTCAAGAGTTGCCAACAATACATGTTTTCATGCTATCCCAGAATGAGCACAGGTGGCTCAATCACTTTAATTGGTCTACCTGTGTGCATTTGGGGATATCCTGAAAAGATGAGTGGTAGCTCTTTATTACCAGGCTGGCTACGCCTGATCTACAGCACAAGAAGGAGACTGGTAGAATAGAAATTATACCTGTCCTGTATCGTGTATCCAACTTTCATTGTTAGTATGCCTGACGACAATATCTGGTGTCTTGATAGCTTGCATCCTACAGCCTCGCATCATTTGTAATCTACCAGTCTATTGCTACAGTCTAAAGCGGTACCACTCTTTACCTATATTACAGCATATGAAGTCACACAGAGAAGTGCCTTAATCAAAAGATATTTGGGTAGAGTTTCCATGGTAACCCCAGCTACTTCCATCGGTTATCTGGATGAGTCTTTTTAATGGAAAATAAGATTTTAGTGATCTTACTTGTTAAATCCTTTTCTCTTTAGCCCATGTGGACACAGGTACCATGGGGGTTGAGTCCTTCCACTAGAGAGCAGGACACATCTTAAAAGACAGAGTCTTGTAGGTGGAGACTCCATGCCACTCCTCCAGCTCAACCGTTGCCCAGCCTTATACTAGCCAGTTTTGAATCTGACCGAAGCCATACTGGCTGGGATAAGCAGGAGAAGAAGAAGGAAATCTCCTGTGAAAAGAAAGACCACTAAAAGGAGTCTACAGCATAGACAGGTGAGACCAAACAGAGGTCCCATTCTCTGGGTGTGAGACCTGTGTTCTATAGGGACTAAAGAGAAAGGATTTAACAGATAAGAACACAAATCCTATTTTCTCTTACATCTACTATGGAACACAGGTACCATGGGGATATACCAGTGCTAATCTCCCTGTGTAAGAAGTAGGAGAAAGGACCTCACGTCTGTCCCCATGATACCGGAGTTCCCAAGGACTATCCAGAATCTGAACAGCCCAAACAAAATAAAGTGTCAATGGACATTGAATAAGCACAACAACAACAACAACAAGAGCCATCACGGCTCAAATATCTGAACAATAGTAAAGAAGAAAGCACAAACTAAGGTCCCTTAGACAGGCAGTACTCCCTGCAAAAGTTTCCGGCTGACACTGGCCTCAGCTGAAGACAGAACATCAACACAGTAGTGTTTTGCAAAGGTGTGCGCGGAGAACCAAGTTGTTGCCTTGCACAATTGCTCAGCAGAGGTCTGATTCTTGTAGGCCCAAGAGACCTCAACAGATTAGTGGAATGTGCTGTGACCCTGAAGGGAACAGGTTCCTTTCTGAGTCCATACGCCTGGCGTATGGTATCCTTGATCCAATATGAAAGAGTAACCTTGGATGCAGGCTGTTCAGGTCTAGGACCCTCAAGTACAACAAATAGAGAGTCAGCACATGAAATTTAAGGCAATGTGCCACATCCAACAAGAGGAGATTCCCCTCCTTGTCACAGTTTGGGTCAGGTCTCAATGAAGGCACCACCATCTCTTGATTGATGTGAAACTTAGAAACCACCTTAGGGAGAAACTCCTGAGAGGTTCTAAGGACCGCCTTGTCCTTGAGAAAAAACAGAAAAGGTGGTTTGCAAGACAAAGCTTGCAGTTCAGCAACCCTGCAAAAAAAAAAAAAAAAAAAAAAGACTACCACCAAAAGAAATGTCATCTTAAGTGTCAGCTGATGCAGAGGAATGTTAGCAAGGGTTTCAAAGAGACGTCTCTGTAATACCCCCAAATCCAAATTAAGGCCCCACAGAGGCGTAGGAGCCTTAAAGGTAGGCTAGGCATGAGCCATCCCCTGAAGGAACCCATTGACATCTGGAATGGTGGCAGTACGTCTCAGAAAAAACAAAAAGTGACGAACTCTGAACCTTCAAGGAGCTCAAGCTGAGTCACTCATTCACGCCATCCTAGAGAAATTATAACAATGAAGTAAGGTCAAACTCCTATGAGGACAGAGATCTGTCCATGCACAAAGACTGAAAAAGAGAACAAATCCTATGATAAGCTTTGGAAGAGGTGGGTTTGCGAGCCTGAATCATAGTGGAAATTACCTCAGTGGAGAACTCTTTTCTCCTCAAGGTGTGGGCTTCAAAAGCCATACTGTCACAACCTCTGTCCACAGGTAAGTCTGAAGAAGGAGGTATGGACTGGGAGGAAAGTGGAGAGGATCCTGAACGGAGAGACTGACCAGGTCCGGAAACCACTCCCTCTGGGTTCAGTAAAGGGCGGCCAGAATCACAGTTGCGCTGTCCATCCTGATCTTCCGAAGCACCCTGAGAATGAAAGGGATTGGAAGAAAGGCATAAGCTAGATGGAAGATCCATGGAATCGACACAGTGTCTATGGCAAAGGCCAGAGGATCTCCCCCTCCTCCAGCAGAAGGTCAAAACCTTCCTGCTCTCTCTGGTGGCCATGAGATCTATTGTGGCCATGCCCCACCACAGCACAGGTAAAAGGCCTCCGGATTCAGTTCCCACTCTCTGGGATCCACGTCTTGGCGACTTAGGAAGTCCGCCAGCAAATCTTCTAATCCTGGAATGTATATGATGGGAATGGCCAGAACCTGGGCATAGAAAGTAGTAGAATGTATCTTTCCTCTAACCAGGCTGCCACACTTCAAGTGCCGCCTTGTTGGTTTATGTATGCCACAGCAGTGGTATTGTCCGACTGTACCCTCACTGGTCTTCCCCTCAAGTTGGAGGTCCAGTACCCCAGGGCCAGATGAATCACCCCGAGTTCCAGAACACTGATAGACTGAAGACACTCCTCCACAGTCCACCTGCCCTACACCCCCAGGTGACCCAGAACTGCTCCCTAGTCACTCCGGCTGGTGTCCTTCGTGATCAGAGTCCACTCCGGTATCACAGAGGGTTTCCCCTGTTCCAGGTTGTGCAGACACATCCACCACTGGAGGTCTGGAATCCCTGACCAACTCTGGAGAACACGTCTTTGAAGTTCTCTCATGTGTACCTGAGAGTAAGGCACTGCTTCTATTGTTGACACTAGCTTGACCAACACTCTCATATACTCTCTGATTGTGGCCATGGCCACTTCAGAGCCTGAGACACCGCCCACATCACCAGGGAGATCTTCTCCTCTGGAGCGAAAACTTTCTCTTGCCAGGTGTTGAACCTCATTCACCAGGAACATTAGTTTGTGGGAAGATACTGGAGAGGACTTCAGCATGTACCTGTAGTGGACCAGAAGCTGAGTACAGTCTTCGATGTACTGGGCCAGAAGCTCCTCTGAGGGAGCTTTGATCAAGAGATAGTCCAGATATGGTGTCCTGGAAATGCCCCTGGTGTGAATGAAGGCTGCTAATGCTCCCATGACCCTGGTGAACAATCAGGGTGCAGAAGCCAGGCCAAATGGCAGAGCTGTGAACTGGTAGTGATCCGAGCCATAGGCAAAAAGTAGATAGTGTTGGCTGTCTGGGTGAATGGGGATATAAGCATCCTGAAGGTATAGAGACACCATATACTCCCCAGGGTATATAGCTGTGATGACAGAATGCAAAGATTCCATCTTTAAGCGCTTAGTCACCACAGGATGGGATTACAGCCGCCGTCATTCTTTGAGGCTACAAACAGGTTGGAACAGAAACCTGAACCGCGCACTGGGGGAGGAACTGGGTTCAGAACCTCCCTGGCTAGCAGTGAACCCACTGCTTCCCAAAACAGCTGAAACTTTGCTGGCTCTTTTGGCACTATGGACAAAAAGAAACAAAATGGTGGAAGGGACACCAAATCTATGCATTACTCTTACCTTATTGGTCTGTTACAGAGGACTCCTAGGCATCTCAAAACAGATGATGATTCCTCCCTACTGGTAAACGAGGACCAGGATTCCATGAGTCATGAGGAAGATAGCTTGACAGACCTTGGAGCTCCTCGCTTGGGCTGCCACTGCTGTCTAGGTTTGGTGTAGAAGCGTGCATGGGAGGCCTGAAAAGCTTGCGGCCTTTGTTTCTCCTTTTGTCGGGAATTAAAAAGACACAATTTCCTTGCCATAGTTGGACGTTTGAGAGCCTCAGACATATAACTGTTGGCTTCTTTAATGTTGGCCAAAAGGACCAACAAGTCATCCCCTGAAAACTTACAACTTCCATAAGCTGTTCACCCCAAAGAGCAGCTGCCCTATTAACCCAGGCAGAAGCAAAATGGGACTGCAAAGTTGGCCTGAGAGTAGAATCCAGACTCTTGTCTGCTGGATCTTTAAGTCCAGCTGCATCTGCCAAAGGCAAGGCAGCAGATTTAGTCAACCTGGAGACAGGAGGATCTACAGTTGGAGGAGAGGTCCACTGCACTATAGCCGCCTCTGAAAAAGGGTACAGTTTTGAGAACCTTTTGGTAATAGATAGCCATTTGTTTAGAGTTTTCCACTCATCTAGAAGTATCTGGTCAAGAGTGGCATCAGGAGGGAAAACATTTTGGAGATTTCTTAAGCTTCTGGAAGACATCTGTAGAAGGCCCCTCATCAGAGGTGTCAGAGACCTGAAGGATCTCCCAAAACAGCTCTTATGAGTCCATCAGCCGAGGGTAGGGGTCAGTCTTATAGGAGTCCCCATAGGAGTAGGAAGTGTCCATATCTTCCATCCTCATCAGCCACTTCATACAATGTCTCCTCTGAGGTAGCCTCTAAAATTTGGGGAACACTAAGTGGTATAGGGGCCACATATTTTAAAATAGTGGGGTTTCCAGGGCTGAAGAACCCCTTGAAGTGAGAATGAGATTTGAGTTACTGAGGACAGAATAATTTTTACCCATGCTGGCTCTTATTCAGTGCTGGAGAACTCCAGTGAGTTAGTAGAGGCCATAGTACATGAGAGACAGAGAGGTCTGGAATACTCTCTAGGAAGCTCTGTTTGACATGATGAACAGTAAGTAAGGGGGTAAGGATGCCCCTGATTCTTTAGTTTTGGATTTATGCCTATGATCCTTATAATCTGACATCCTGCAGTGAAAGTGTCTTAAACCAGTATAAAACCAGTAAATGAAATCCCCAGATTAATAAATCACCCTAGAAAGCCCACAGAAGTCCCTTATCTGGCAGGTGAAGGGTTAATCTGGAGAAGGAGAGCCAGTCTTTGAGTAGTAGGTGACTGCAAAACAGGCAGCCAGTTGGAAGAAATCACGCAAAACGTCATTCTGGGAAATGTAGTCTTCTCATTTGCTATTGCCTAGGAACATCTACAATGCCGCCCGTGGATCGACAAGGGCCCCCAAGACACTTAGGACATGAAGCGGATGAAAGGGCGTGAAGGGACAAGAAGAAAGACACACTCTGACTTCTGTATGTCAAACAGTTGCAGTTATGTCCCAAATTAATTCACTGACAGAAGTCAATGAAGCAAAGATGGTGGCGAGCAACAATGCGAATTTGGACAAAATTAATAAAGTTACCAAAAGACCCAAAAATGACAGGGGACATGCGAGGGTAATCTAAAAATGGGACCCCAGCAGGGGGGGAGGTGAAAACATACCCACAACACCCCCAAACTAGTGAAAAAGCAGAGACAGGGTTAACCCTGGAAACTGCAGCCATCCATGCTCCAAAGTTCAGGGAAAGGATACTGCAGAATACTGTAGAATTACCCACCATGAGTGCAGGAGCCTCAAGGATTCATAACAGTCTCTGTATGGAGAGAAACAGGATTGGGACATTGTGGACCAAGGCACTCAAAGGGTTACTTGCCAGTATTCAGGTTACCAATGTGAAGGAAGACACAGCCGCAGAGAGACTCTGGGAGTGAAAACTTGGCCTGCAAGATTCCCTCCACAGAGCTGCAAGGGTCCACACAGCACCTGTACAATGGTCAGTCCACTCCAAGGATGCCCAGTAATGGTAAACCGCCTAACGGGGGAATTTTGACAGCCATATATCTAAAAGAAAAACAATAAAAAGCTAAAAACTAAGACAAGTGTCACTGCTCCAGCTGCATACTTCAGAGATCACATTCAAAACTGTCTAGTATACGGCAGGGCAAGGGTTGAACTTGAGGAGGGAAGGGAGTCTCCATATCCAGTACTAGCATTTAAGATATGTCCTGCCCTGTAGTGGAGAGGCACAACCCCCATGGTACCTGTGTTCCATAGTGGACGTAACAGAAAAGTGGTTAATGTCAAGTAAAGGCGAGGGGGGTAATAACATGTAAATAACTTCCTAAATATAGGATCAATCACACTCTAAAATGGCATAGAACTAATTACGTTAAACACTACTATTTCTATAGGGGACAAATCAATATTCCCATTGATTTAAAGTGTTCTGTTATTACAGTTAGCTACAGAATGGTTCCTCTTTTACTTTGTAAATAGGACTCTAATTAAAGTCAGCAACAACAACTTTTGAATAAAAGAAAATAACAATGATAGTAAATGTACTCTGTGCAGGGAAACAACAAAGAACCCACTTAAAACTATTTAACAAACCACAAAATAAACAAAACATGATCTTATTCAGTTACTTTTCAGAACATTTTTCCACACAGAGAAAGGTAATAATGTGCAGCAGCACAATCTAAACAGAGAACTCTCCTGCACACACACAGTAACTTGGCAGGAGTTTTTAGTTTCTGTATACACTAAGAACTGCTAGCTGTCCTGCGATCTCATGAACAATAAAGATTTGCTATCTGCTTACCCCTTAAAGTGTGAGAGGGGTGGGCAACACAATACAAAGTAATGCATTGCTTGCCACTCTGACATTGAAAGTATTAAATGCCCCTTACTGGCTTCAAAAGTTTGACCAATGTTAATCACGCTGAAGATGGAATTCAAACGTGTCTCATTATACAGTCAGATCCTACTGATGTCAGCTTTATGGAGGCTACCTGACATTGTGCAGACTGCTGCTGTCATCTCAACACATTGGCATCTTCATTGCTCCGTGGTTTGAATCACTACTGTATAAATTGCATAACGCATACTACAAAGCATTTCATTACTAAAAATACCAAACTGTATGAATACTACAATATAATTTTAGCTCTCTCCAATAGTGCGTTATGACCGAACAATGTGAAGACTGCCACAGCTCATGCACTTGGAGCTTGTACTGATCTTTAAATGGACCAATAACTAGCTCACACTATCAACAAAAAACTATTCTGATCTGCTACATATAAATTACTTAAATGCAGAAGCGTAACTAGAAGCCACCGGGCCCTGGTGCAAAAATTGCCATGGCCCCCCACCCGACAACATTGCTCCCCCACCCATTGGCCACCTCCACTGGACATCTCTACATTGGCCACCTCCACGTTGCCCCCAATCTCCACATTGCCCCCATCTCCACCTCTACAATTTCCCCTACTGACCTCCCAGTATCCATCTCCTATCTCCCTGGTGATCCATCAGTGTGGCAGGAGAGGTCTGTGCCTCATTCTGCACAGACCTCTATACATCTGGAGCTCCTTAGCCGTCCTCTCTTCAGTAGTGCAGAGTGCTGGGAGATGACATCATCTCCCAGCGCTCTGCTTTACTCGAGTGCCAAAGAGGGAGATCAGCTGCTAAAGATCTGTGCCGAAGAAGGCACAGACCTCAGCTTGTTGCAGGCGCAGAGCGGAGGGTTCACCTGGGCCCCTGGAGTGATGGGCCCGGTCGCAGGTGCGACCCCTATTTTTACGTCACTGCTTAAATGTGAACCCTGTGTAAAGCATACATTATACACGTTAATTCACTTATTTAGACAAAAAAAATGAAGGTTTTGTCACATAGTTTGGCCAAAGCATGTTTAAGCTCACTGACCTTGACAGGGTACCCCATTTTAAGCGAGTCCTATCTAATATATATTTCACTCTCTTTGAGTTACTAAATCAAGAAAAGATGGGAACATTTTTTTCTTTTACCTTATATACTAATATAAATTTGAAATTTAATAAGCCTCTTTGGCTCCAAGTAGCTTAACTGTCAACTAGGATAGCATTAATGTGTTTTCTGTAGAAAAAATAAAAATAGATGAAAAAAGTCTATGACACTGAACATAGATATAATAAACACTATACTGGATTTATTTGTCCAGAACATAATAAATGTCAAACTTTTTTTGCCTTAATTTTCAACAGTTATTCTCATGATTTCTGCCTGTGTTACAATACTGTTAGTCTTTATGTACATTTTCCCTTAAAGGGATGGTGATGTTTCATAATAAAAGCAGCTCTAATTAATCTTCATAGTATCTGGACCTTGGAGAGTGTTATTTCAGTACTGTCAGAGTTGTAGTTCAAGAGTAATTGAATGATAAAGTTTCCCCCTCCCGCCCCTTTTACTGATGTAACACTGCTCACCTCAGAGCAGCAGGGAGGTGCCCAGGTAGATTGCAGAGAGGGACAATCTTCAATTAAGATAACTGACAATTGGGCAGGGCTTTCATTGTTCTCACAGTGAGAAGATTGGCCCTTGCTGTGAGCTGTCTGGTCTGTGGACCAGATTCCACATCTGAGGGGAGGTGGCTTACACTATAAAGGTTTGAGAGATAAGACTTATGTCGTTCGTCATGTTTTTTTTATGCCTACAAAATAAAATAAAGATAAAACAAAGTATTACTATCCCTTTAAGATTAATTGGAGCTGCTGTTTTTGTGAAACATTACTAACCTTTTAAAAACAATTTCTAGGCATTATATAATTAAGATAAGGTGACGTCTGAATGCTTGTGAGACGAAAATCGGAAAACGTCCAAGTCAGATTAATGCTTCGATGTACAAAAATAGATCATGTGGTCACTTGTAAATGTTCTGGCTACACAGTAATTACATTACTTTCTAGTTTACAACGTGTTGAGGTTTTAACATCAATTTTAGTTTGTCCTCATGAGTAAATAGAAGTAAATATAAGGATTCCAAATTATACCGTACATGGGTGCATTAAAACATTGTTTATTAAAGACACTGCATTTATTTCACAGCAGTTAATAAATACTGTTCTCCTTTGATAAAAAGACAATAGTACACAAGACTGGATCAAGGGACGGCTCCATATTATCCCTGAACCCTTTAAGTGCAGTGCATCGGATACCCCCTATGGCAGTTAAAGGGTTACTGGACCAAAAGGATAAGCAAAGGATCACTAAGAAATGCATTGCAACCCCTCTGGCCCTTCCAAGAGATAAGGGTAGGTAGGGTATGTTTAACTCTTTATAGACCAGGGATATGTAGTCCTAAGGGGGTTAACATCTTTGTCGACAACGAAGCACTAACGCTATGCTCTTGATTATACAAGCAGGGGATGGTTAATTAGGTTTTATGTGAAATACTTTTATGCTTTTCAATGTACAAAAATGATAGTTTGGATGCTACATAGATACCCAATATACTGCAAACAAATGTGATAGAGACCTGCCTGTCATTCAAGAAGTTACCCCATTGGGTGCCAGAGGGGTACACAATGTATTGTGATGCCCCTCTGGTACTCCAAGGGTTAAAGTGGAGCAAACACCTTTTAACAACTTAGTTGATTTTGAAAGAGATATTGAAATCTCCTATGTTGACAGCCATTTTTAAATAAAACAATTTATGAGATATTTCCCAGTATTTGTCAGTTTATACAAATAAGACAATACTGGCAGGCACTCCAGCCAGATACTAACATTCCACACTGCTCTCCTCCTCAGTCCCTGCCAGCCAGTTACTAACATTCCACACTGTTCTCTCCCTCACTCCCTGCCAGCCAGTTACTAACATTCCACACTGTTCTCTCCCTCACTCCCTGCCAGCAGATACTAACATTTCACACTGCTCTCCTCCTCACTCCCTGCCAGCCAGATACTAACATTCCACACTGCTCTCCTCCTCACTTCCTGCCAGCAGATACTAACATTCCACACTGTTCTCCTCCTCACTTCCTGCCAGCCAGATACTAACATTCCACACTGTTCTCTCCCTCACTCCCTGCCAGCAGATACTATCATTTCACACTGCTCTCCTCCTCACTTCCTGTCAGCCAGATACTAATATTCCACACTGTTCTCGTCCTCACTCCCTGCCAGCCAGATACTAACATTCCATACTACTCTTCCCCTCACACCCTACCAACCAAATACTACCATTCCACATTGTTCTCTCCCTCACTCCCTGCCAGCCAGATACTAACAATCCACACTGCTCTCTCCCTCACTCCCTACAAACCAAATACTAACATTCCACACTGCTCTCTCCCTCCCTCTCTACAAACCAAATACTATCATTCCACACTGCTCTCTCCCTCCCTCTCTACCAGCCAAACACTAACATTCCTCACTGCTCTCCCCCTCACTCTTTCCAGGTGGTATTAGTTAATTTACATAAATTGGCAAATAAATAAGCCAAATATCTCACAAACTATTGTATTAAAGAAGACATGGCTAAAATAACACATAGGTGATTTTAAATGGACTTTAACCTCTTGAATGACAGGCAATTCAACTTTATGATTTGCATTCTAAATTCAGGGGATCATTAATAAGATTTTTCTGCTATCCAGTGTAACTGTTTTTTTTTTTTTTTTTTTTTTTTTTTTAACTCCTTGGATGCTAGAGAGGTCTCTGCAATGTGTGGGAAACGCTAACATTCCAGAGTTTAAAGGAGAAGGAACATCTCCTAATAAGGACCCTAATAACATCTGCAATCAGTCTTGGATATTATGTCCATGGAGGCCGACATGACTGATGCTGGAGTGACACCCAGGACTGAAAAGGTTATCGTCTGAAGAGGCACAAGGGCCTAATTCAAAAGGAACAATAGGTAATTGAGGAGGTTATTAGAATGTGTTAATTCTCCTTTAACGTCTTGGCTAACAGCAAGGCATTGCAACACTGTGCTCCGCATTCTAAAAGCAGGGGACGGTTAATGGGATTTTACTGGAATTAAAATCTATGCTGTAGGAAAGAGAGTGAGACAGATACAAGACCTGTAAAAAGCAATACTGGTCATTAGGTGAAAATGAACAGAAAAAACATTGACGTAAGTAGGAATAATTCACATGTGTAGAATGGGAATCGTCATAAAAGGGTGGTCTTCCGTGCACCCGCACTCTAGGACAATGCAGGCCAGTAAAAGTAATGTGTCAGCTCTGTATAAACGGAGTGGAACAACACTGCAAGGAGATGAAAACCAGCTTCTGCATACGATTTAACCCCCGAGTTTACTCTCCTGTAGGCAACTGTGGTATGAGACTAAACAGACGGAGTAAAGCTGGACAAACCAATAAACTTGGATATTTCATGGTCTTAGTACATTTCTAGGAAATAATTCTAATGCATAAAAACATTAACTTTGTATTTCTGCAAGGAACAACCTATGCATTCTGTTATAATAAAATAATTCTATAAAACACTAACACATCAGTCTCCCTTTTATGAGTTTCATAAGCCTTTAACCCTTTGATTGCCAGAGGGATATGCAACCACTTTGGAAACATCTCTAATACGCAAAGGGTTAGTGCCGTGTACACTTGTGGTGCTATACTAATAAGCATATTTATGTTTCTTCTACGGCTTATCCTTAAAATGGACCTGCCATCTTGAATTCAAGTTTACATATCTGTTAATGTCATTAACCCCTTGACAGCTGCCCGATTCGAGGGCGGGCAGGTGGCCATTAAGAGCTGTAGCATTTTTTTTTTTTGCAATGGACGTTATCTCTTGAACAAAAGCACAAGTGCACAATTCATAGGGGTCATTAGGATTTCCTTGCCATAGGAAGGTACATGTTGGGTTATTATTAGAAGCTTTTAGTTCTCCTTTAAAGGGATAGTAATGTTTAATAATAAAAGCAGCTCTAATTAATAATCATAGCATTTGGACTTTGGAGAGTGTTATTTCAATTCTGTCAGAATTATAGTTCAAGAGTAATTCAATGACAAAGTATCCCCCTCCCACCCCTTTTACTGATGTAACACTGCTCAGCCAGATCAGAAGGGAGGTGCCCAGGTAGATTGCAGAGAGGGACAATCTTCAATTAAGATGAGGGAAAAAGCTGAAAAGCTTGTCAAGGGAGGCAGGGCTTTCATTGTTTTCATAGGAAGAAGATTGTCCTCTGCTGTTATCTGTCTGGTCTATGGACTTGATTCCACATCTGAGAAGAGATGGCTTACACTAGGTAAAAGGGACGGGAGGGGAAACTTTGCTTGTGAATATCTCTCAAACCATAAAGGTTTGAGAGATAAGACTTATATCATGCTTCATGTTTTCTTAATGCCTACAAAATAAAATAAAGATAAAACGAAGTATTACTATCCCTTTAAACCAGTTTTGGAGCCAATCATATAAGCCATAACATTTTGTTAGTGTTACTTACACTCATATTTCGATCCCAGATCTGAATAGACCCGTCCTGACATGCAGCTGCTATGAGTTTGCCATCTCTGCTGTAGGTGCAACACGTGGGAAGCACGCGTTTTCCTTGCATCGATCTGGGTTTAAAGATACTCTTGTGCTTCTTTTCATTGGTGACATCCCAAGTCCGCACAGTCCTATCAGTTGGAAAGCATGGAGAAAATTAATGTCATAAAAGTGCAAAATCTCTTAAATCTCTGTAAATACATACTTATAACAGAGCTGCAGGAATGGGTACTTTATAAGAGTACGGTACCCAATCACTGGATATGTTTCAAGAACCAAAGGTGTTAAATGGTTAGTAATGTTTTAACCTTCTCAGTGCCAGAGGGGTACGCAACGCATTGCTCTGCCTCTGGCACTCAAAGGGTTAACCCACTGAATGCCAGAGGGCTACGCAAAGTATTGCATTGTACAACCATCTGGTACTCAATTATAATAGATACAAGAGCTAAACTAATTTAACGGGATAGTAATGTCAGACAAAAGTATTAACTATGTGGTAGATACAAAAAAAGTATTAACTATGTGGTAGATACAATTAAAAGAGAGTACTTGCACTTATTCATATCTCTCAAATCATTATGGTTTGAGAGATATAGAAAAATACATTTCTCCACTCCCTCTCCTTTCTGCTTGACGAGCTGTAAAGTTGTCAGAAGCAGATTCTGGTTCCTGGATCAGACGGTGGCTCTTCAGCAGCGCCGACATAATGATAAATAAAAATAAATACTTCATCGGAACGGTCTACAACGTGTGCTTGGTTTGCAAGCACATGTTGTAGACCATTACAATGAAGTAGTTATCTTTAGATATCGTTATATCGGCGCTGCTGAAGAGACGCATCTGGTCAAGCAACCAGAATCTGCTTCTGACAGCTTGTCAAACAGAAAGGGGAGGGAGCGGAGAACTTTATTTTCCTATATCTCTCAAACCATGACGGTTTAAGAGATATGAATAAGTGCAAGTACTCTCTTTTAATTGTATCTACCATATAGTTAATACTTTTTTTCTGACATTACTATCCTTTTAAAACCTTGGCCATTTGTTCATGACTATGATTAAAGTGCTTTAAGAGGCTCACTTTTTCAGAAATAAACATGCATCTCCAAATCTATGCATCTGTAAGTTCTGTTTTAGGCATGTTCAGCTTTAAGAAGTGTGGGGCATCCACTAGGAAACTGCAGCTATTCGGTGGCATGTGTTAGTAAACAGGGGTCACCGATGAGAAGCAGTAAACTTTTTTTCTATGAAAAATGATACGTTACTGGGCTTGTCCTGTCAAGTAAAATAAAGGTACTTCAAAACACTGGGAGATGTTCATTCAAAAGTGATTACAGCCCAACCTCATTGGGGAAATCTACAAATACAGGCACTGAAATCAATGTTCTAGCCCTATGCGTGCCTAACGCCAATAGATTAACCTACTTATGCCAAAAAAATGTTCACCTTAAGCCAAAGGAAGGTAGTTGGGCAGTCTACATGTGTTTTGGGCTGCCCTCTTCACCTGTGCCTTATTTAAAAGCCATGTATTTAACCATTTTAGCACCAGGGGGTACAAAACGCATGCACTGTATTCCCCTCTGGCAGTCAAAGGGTTAAAAGGTGCAGAAGAAAGGGTTAACTTTGTTATTTTCCTGCTCATGTTATGGGACAGGTGTAACAGGCTTGCTGACATTAACCCTTTGAGTGTCAGAGGGGTACTGCATACTGAGTATACCACATTACAAGAAAGAAGCCGATCTGCCTTTTCCTTCAGAGCTTCGAAACTATGGAATAACATACCTGAAAAAAAACAGATCTCTTCCCAGTCTAAAATCCTTAAAAATAACTGCTTCTTTATATCTAAAAACAATATGCAACTGTATATAACATTTTAATACGTGTGTGCGTGCATGCATTATATCTCTGTATTTGGACAAATACGCAACTCTTTGCTGTAAACACTCCAGGACATAATTGAAAATGAGAGAGATTCAATGTATTCTTCCTGGTAAAACATTTTCTAAATAAATACTCCTCTGACACTCAAAAGAGTTAGGTTTTTCCCCCCGGTCCCCATTAAAGCGACCATATGTTGTAGGGCAGCCAATGGATTTGGAGTCTAATACTAGTAGCCATGCTGGGGGACTTCTACATCCCCTACCCCATTGGTGTCCAAAAGTGATTTTTTTTTTTCATCATACAGTCTATAGAAGAGCTTGAGTCACTGACTACCGCTCTTCTTGTAAGTGGTAAGAACAGCATCACCTGGTGCACACAAGAGAAAATCTGCAGCTGTAATATTTTTTTAATTAAAACTCAGTGAGCTCAGCTTTGTTTTACTTGTCAGGAAAAGCATGACAATATATGTTTTGGGGTTTTGTTTAACAAAAAGTTTACTCCTGCTATATAATCAATGGAAATCTTTAACTGCACCATATGGGACAAACTGTTTTCCCCGGAATTACTACAGCACTTCCTAACACTTAAAGAGATAGTAATGTCTCAGTGTAAGACATTCGATTATTCCTAATACTTTGTAATAATTGCTCTGTACCTTCAGCAATTTTTTGATCGGTGCAGTTGTTGTGTAATTATATTTTAAAGTTTCCCCCATCCTGCCCCTTTTACATAAGTCACTATTCCGTCTTCAGAAAAGAAAGCCAGTCCGGACAGATCACGATGAGGGACAATCTTGTATCAGCATAAGCAAAAAAAACTGCCCTTCGTCAAGAGGTGCAGGGTTTTCCTTACATACCTTCCAAGTGTCCCTCTTTAGGAGGGACAGTCCCTCTTTTAGACCCAAATCCCTCTGTCCCTCTTTCCTACCCTGTTGTCCCTCTTTTTAGGAGATCAGATTGTGTAGTGTGTGTATAAGTGTATCACATTGCTCTACAGCAATAAATCTCACATTATTGTTTGTTTAAATGTCAGCATTTGTGTTTGTAAATTAGTCTGTGTAAATAAAATACTTTTATCTTGTTATAAGTCATTTCTTAGGTTACACAAGGAGGTATCAATAGGTCATTAAATAGCCTAAAAATTCTCGCTAATGCAC
This sequence comes from Rhinophrynus dorsalis, assembly GCA_037306005.1. Taxonomy (NCBI): domain Eukaryota; kingdom Metazoa; phylum Chordata; class Amphibia; order Anura; family Rhinophrynidae; genus Rhinophrynus; species Rhinophrynus dorsalis. Next base: position 645,172,379 of record CM074718.1, read on the forward strand.
CGCCCACCAGCCACACCCCCTAAAACGCAAGTGTCCCTCTTTGGCAATTTGAAATGTTGACAGGTATGTCCTTATACTGATGGACAGAACACTGTCCCTGGTTGCGATCTGTCCGGTCAAGTGACCGAATGTCAGATCTGCAGGAAAAATAATGTCGTATGTAAAAGGGTCTGGGGAAACTTTAAAATACAATTACACAAAAACTACATGGATCACAACATTGCCAACAATAGAATGTGCTATTACAAAGTATAAGGAATAATTAGAATGCTCATTTATACTGAGACACTACTTTATTTTTAAATATAAAGAGTTCTCATGTCTGAAGGAATGTGCAAAACACTGTATTAAATTCCGCTAAATTCCACCACTCCATGGTCCATGTCAATAGTGTCCTGTTCTATATTCTAAACCTTCCTGTTTACAACTCCTGGGTATCCACATCACTGCTCCTGCACTGTATTCCATGATGAATTCATTGAGAGAATTGTGTGGAAAAAGTCATTAATCTCTTGAATTTAGCAATTATCTGTAATAATGTTTTCCTTTCAGAGCCATTACATCTATTAAGCTACTTAATTACCTGGTTGTTTTCTTTCTGTTTAGTTAAGCAAACAAGAAAGCAGACTAAAAGCTTAATTGTGAAATTGAGAAAAGTCATCAAATGATCCTGTTAGAACTGGCTCACACTTTACCCCAGAATAAAAGCACTTTTCACTCATTAAATTACACTTGGGATATATTTTACCACAAATCATCTGCTAGAAAACAACTTAAGGTTCCTACAATACCAATGAGTTTATATAGCCTCTCAAGTTAATTTAATTTAACAGATTAGTTATACTAAGTATGAAAGGAGAGTTGAGACGTGCACAATGAGGATTAATAAACCATAGTAGTTTATTCTTGAGGATGGTGCCCCCTCAGGTGCTGTTCAGTCACATATTTCATTCCCTTACGCTAATACAGAGGAGGTATCTCCATGATTCCGGAGTCCCCGAACGGCGTGCAGCCGCACGGAGACCCGGGACTTACCAGGTACATCCTCCGTCACTAAGTGACAGTTTTAGTGGGACGTACCTGGTAAGTTAATTGTTGGGTTGGAGCTAAAGAACAGACCATTGTGCTGTTTGTTTGTTCTCAGAAGCCTCTTACCTTTTGCATGTGTATGAACCTAGTCAGTGTGGTTGCATCTCTCTAGGCATAAGGAGAGCAAGGCTCCATGGCTAGGATTCCCTTCCACACAGGGAGATGAGCAAGACTAAAATGGAGTGCGATAAACTCACACTGTAAACAAATAGCACCCTTGGGTGCTACACAGCCACCATTTTGTTCCCTTGTGCTGCTACAGAGGAGACATTTCCACAGTCACAGAAGTCTGGTCTAACCCATAGATAGCACAGCACTCGAATGTAGGAACATTTCTACCCCAAAAGCAGTGTGAAACTACGGAATCCTTAGGACAAGTTGATTGGTTATGCTTAACCTTTAAAGGGCCAGTCAATAAAAGGCAAGTAAAAAGTCAAGCCAAAAACAAGGGAATGTACGATTAATTTACATGCCCACTGTTTTCTGTACAGGGTCCTAAGCAGAAATCAACTGCAACATAACAGAGAAATAGAGATTCCCATTTATTTAACCCCCTGAGTTCCAGAATGGTGTGCAACACATTGCAAAGCAATTCACAACACACCCCCTTGCACTCAAAGGGTTAAATGGAGGTTTGTCACCCCTTGAATGCTTATGAGGTCTCTGGAACACCACAAAGCAATGCTTTGGAGAGCTTGCAAGCATTCATGGGGTAAAAATCAAAGTACATTTTTCATTTCTCCATTGTAAAGCGGTTGTTTAACCAGAAAAGCCCTATAGACCCACAGAGACCCATTAAATGGCTGAGCACCTTTATTGTAATTAACTGCTGTATGCAATGATAAATGGACCTGTACCATCAACTTCCTAAATAAGTTAACTCTTCGAGTTCCAGAGGGGTACTTTGCAATGCGTTGCATACCTCCTCTGGCACTCAAAGGGTTAAAACATGGGAGTACCAGAAAGCAGATAATCCACATGGCAAGTGAACCAACACATCTGCACACCACATTTATTGTTACTAAGAGACATTCTCAATCACAACAATGTGGAGCGACGCTACAGAGATTTCTTTTAGGTAAGCTGGTAAGTGTCCAACATTCAAGTTGTTTAATTAATACCAAAGGATGTATATTCAGTATGTTTAAGAGGTGCAATTCTGGAGCAATTCAGCTGCACTATAGGGGACAAATAAAAAGTCTGAATATTACCGTCTATTCATTTAGGGCTTTTAAGCTCTTTTAAGCTACAGAGGAGTCCGACGCAATGTGTGAGGGACCTCTCTAGCATTCAAGGGCTTAAAAGTCTCATTTACAGGTAAATCATTCTGAATTTTCATGAGTCTCTTATGGAGAGGACAGTTTGCTTTAGAACTGCATCTGTTCACCTTCCAGAGCAAGTCCCCAAGTCGCTGTTGAACAGAGATTCAGCCCTATGTAAGACACCCCAGTCTCCTGCTGAGCGCTGCTATACAGCAGTCAGGAAACTGGGCTAGGTGCATTAAATGGATAGTAACCCCCCCAGAAAACTTGAAGCCAAAAGCTAGTAATAAGCACAACATACCTAACTCCCTTGTTCCCATCTCTCAAACCATTATGGTTTGAGAGATGTAAGAGAAGAAAGACCTCCGCTCCCTCCCCTTTCTGCCTGACGAGCTGTAAAGCTTTCAGAAGCAGAATCTGGTCGGGCGACTAGAAGCAGCTCTTCAGGAGTGCTGACATTGAGATATCTAACTATAATTACTTCATAGGAATGGTCTACAACATGTGCTTGCAAGCCAGGCACACGTTTTAGACCATACTGATGAAGTAATTATACAGAGATATCGAGATGACAGCGCTCCTGAAGAACCGCTGTCTGCAGAGATGGATTAAGGCTCTATGGGGCCCTAGGCAAGGTACCAGTTTGGGGCCCCACATCTCTTGCTTCTGAAACAGGGTGCTGCTAGCAGGTACTGGCAATGTGGATCTAATGGCTGTGGGTGCAAATGGATGATGTTGGTCATTCAACAGAAAGGGTATCTGACAAAATATGTTAACAGCAGCAACAGAAGGGCCTCTTGTGTAGCCCTTCACTTGTAGCCAGGGCCCCTCATCTTGCCATGGGCCCTAGGCAGTAGCCTAGGTTCCCATAATGGATGATCCGGCTCTGGCTGTCTGGTCACGGAAGCAGTATCTCATGACGTCTGCTATACAGCGGACGCATGAGGAGGGGGAGGGAGCGGAGATCTTTCTTCTCTTGCATCTCTCAAACCAGAACAGTTTGAGAGATGGGAATAAAGGAGTTAGGTATGTTGTGCTTATTACTAGCTTTTGGCTTCAGGTTTTCTGGGGGGGTTACTATCCCTTTAAATGGCTGCATAACTCCTTTATCGCAAACTATGCAAAAATAAATTTGCCAACCAACAATAATTTAGGCATTTTACTGAAAGGAGGGTATGAGGCAAAGTTTAACAACAGCTGTTGCCTATCGCTTGCTCTGTGTATTTTGCAAAGGTTGTAATATAGCCCTCTCCAGCATAATAAGCTGATATTAAATTAATGATGTGATTTTACTAAGAGAGAATGAGAGAGAAGGAGAGAAAGAAATAGAGGATGCTTCTCTTGCCAATTAAACCTGCTACAAGGTGCTTTGTTCAAAAGTTATTACAGCTCAAACTGTTTTTTTTTTTCTTTCATTAAACACTTCGCTGCCAAGCATGTTTTCACACTTTTGCTGCAATTTGCAAACAATAATTTTTGGTCCTTTTATGTAAACACCCAACATATCATACACCTTCTTGTTCAGCAGACCCTGAAATTACAAAAGATAGCATTTGTTTGTCCCTGTTGCTTAATACAATAACATATTTTACACAGATTAACAGCCAAAAAATGTTATTGCAATCCCCATAAAGTGTATTAAAAGCAAATGTCATGGAGTGTTTTTGTCTGTGCTCCAAGAACCAATGCTTATGGTTCTAAGTTACGTAAGCAGTAATTCGGCATACTAAAATGCCAAATTTAGTGTTTGTTTTTTAAAGGGAAAGTAATACTTAATTATTATTAATCCCTATATTAAAGTCATAATAAAAATAAATGTATTGCTCCCAGTGTCATCTATCAAACCTTTATGGTTTGAGAGATAATCGCTCCTAAAAAGTTGCCCTCTCTCCCCCCTCTTCCCCGAAGTCAGCGTTCTAGCTGACTGCAGGGAAGCCTGTCGTACGACCATCAGGCGGCTCTGCAGCACTGCCAAGATCGCGTTAATAAAAAAGAAATCTTTCACTGAAATGGTCTTCTACGTGTGCTTGCAAACCAATCAGAAGGCAATGTTTGTCAAGACCTTCTTACCGTCATTTTTAACTCTTCAGACGCATTTTCAAACGTGACGGATTTACTTCTGAAAATATTGTTCTTCTTTTACCATAAACTCATGATCCGACAGTTATTTAATTATGACGACTTTTTGAACATCTCGCCCTTAGTGTTTTTAAGCATAGGTCTTCCTATATAAATGAGTCATAAAAAAAAGAAAGAGGTAGAAGTAGTAGCTGACTGACTTTGATGCCAAAATACTGTCTGTGAAGCTGTGAAAACCTGGTTCAAGTCCCACTGTCAACTCCATGTAACATCAGGCAAGTCACTTTAACTCCCTACACCACAAACAAGCTTAGATTGTAAGCTCTGCAGCGCAGGGACTTACTGTGTCTAAAGGAAGAACCTTGGTCACTGTGTCCAGCATAGGATAAAAGAGAAAGGCAGATTATAATTATCTTCAAAACAAACTAAACTTGTCTTAGCATATGTCCTATTTAAAATATGATGAACGCTTGCACTTCAGCTTTTTTTTCCATATCAGCCACTTAGGCCCATAATGGTGAGCTATATAGGAGCCGTTAAAGGGGAACTTTCACCTTATCTTAACTTTATTTATTATGTTTACTTGAAGTAAGTTCAAGTAAACTCAAAGCTATCCCAAACGCCAGATATTGCTCTGAGAAGAACTCACGTGACTTCCTCTCTATGTCCTGAGGCAATATGCTTGCCGCACACTAAACCGTATCTGCCCTGCTCGGCGTCGGAGTTCATCCCATCGATCATCATAACAAGAATGTGCATTGGCTGACTAGGAGGAAAATGTCACATTAATTTGGTGCGCTCCTAAGAGGCGCACACTGCAGACAGGCGGACTGTGGGCAGACACCCCGAACCTGATTGACAGGGAACGGAGCAGGCAACGCATGCGCACTGTAGAAAACAAACAAGATGGCTGCGATCTACATCGTCCTGGTGCTACTACTGATGGTAGCATTAAAGATTAATTGGAGCATTCACATAAGTTTAATACACACGTTAAGGCTCACAGTAAGGATATCAACTTGGATAACCCAAGCTGATATCCTACAATAGTTCCGCTTTAAAGCCCTAGAGTAAGGGTGGGCACACTGCATCTCTCCAGCTGTTGGACCACAATTCCCATCAGCCTCAGTCAGCCAACAGCCAGCCGAGAATGGTGGGAGCTTCAGTCCATTAACATGTGATGGACTTTCCAATTACTGTGTTATAGTATGGTGTATATACGCTATTAAGCATATGTATCATGTGTTAAATAGAAACATAGAATTTGACAGCACATAAGAACCATTTGGCTCATCTAGGGCTACATTCTATTGCAGAAGATAAATGCTAACACCCGTTTTATAAAATATTTTCCTATTGAAGTCTATGGGGAAACCTGGAGATAAAAGCAGTGATAAAATTAGCACCTGCAATAGAATCAAGCTCCTAGTCTGCCCATGTATTCTACTGTAAAAACCTCAAACCTTATTTGGTCCTTGGTCTTATTGTTCAGGACAGCCTTATGCCTATCCCATGCATGCTTAAAGGGATAGTAATACTTAAATATTACTAATCCCCATATTGTAGCCATGTAATTGTCCCAAGTGTCATCTTTCAAACCTTTATGGCTTGAGAGATAACCGTACGCAAAGTTACCCCCTCCGCGGCTCTGCAGCTGAGCCGAGATCGCGTTAGTAAAAATGAATTATTTCACTGAAACGGTCTTCTACGTATGCTTGCAAATACATTTTGAATAAAATAATGACAGCATTGAGAGTTCCCTTTTTTTCCTCAGCAGGAAAAGCACTATAGCATATAGGTTTACAGTAAAAGAAGAGATTTACTGCTCCTTTAAAGGGATAGCAATACTTAAAATTCTGAATTCAATTTATGGTTTGAGAGATATCCGCTTTCAAAGTTCCCTCTTTTTGGCTTTTCCCCTGACGTCAGCGTTCTAGCTGAGAGCAGGGGAATCCAGTCAGTGAGCAAGTCAGTGAGCAAGTGGCGGCTCTGCAGGAGTCCTCAGATCGCGTTATTGAAACAGAAATCCTTCACTAAAATGGTCTTCTACGTGTGCTTGGTTTGCAAGCACACGTAGAAGACCATTTTAGTGAAGGATTTCTGTTTCTATAACAAGATCTCCGCACTGCTGCAGAGCCTCCGCCAGTCCCAGGACCGGATTCCCCTGTTGTCAGATAGAATGCTGACGTAAGGGGAGAGGGAACTTTGAAAGCGGATATCTCTCAGATCACAAAGGTTTGAGAGATGCCGCTGGTATCGTTAAATTCAGAATTTTAAGTGCTATGACATGGGGGATAGTAATAATGAAGTATTACTGTCCCTTTAAGGACTAATGACGTGCCAGGACCATCACAGGGGATAATAAAGGCACAGTGGTGCAGCAGTTAAGGACAGGGGATGGTCCTGGCATGTCATTGAATTTCGAGGGTTGCTGCGTGGCACGGCGATCCCAGAATTCAATGCAGACAAAGCACCATGATCCTTAACGACTGCCACCTGTTGGAACAGGCTGTCGTTGAAGGGTTAAGGAACAAATTAGCAAATGATTACAGACACTTTGATGCAAATTTGGAGAGATCTTTGTACAGAGGCGCCACAGATTAAAATAGGAATTGAAGAGTTTATCCCTGGAGACGTTATCTCCTCTTTACCACAGCTTAGTATATCTCCCTCCTAGAGAGGAAAAGGCTGTTCACAATTATTTCAGTGCTTCAGCGGTTCCTATGGAATTGTTTCTTGGATACCAACACAGTAAGAAGTAATGTGTTGGTGACCTGTCTAGCGTCTAATATCGTTAAACATCCAAATTGTCTAATATGTCTCTTACGACGTAACATCAGAAAATGGCCAAGTTTAGACCCCTTTTTTGGGATCCTCTGCTTCCTGGGTAAAATAAAAGCCTTTATCATATAAACCTGTATGCTTTCATACCACAATCCAAGTAACACATTTATTATAGAAAGCCATTAGTTCAAAAATGTTTACTTGGAATAAAATATTAAGTGTTTTGCTTTCTAAGAAGCAGTGGTTAAAAGACAATTTCAATAAATGTTTAAAACTTCTTAGCTGGCTGTATATATTTAAACTGAACTGCCTCTCTGCCTTTATCATCCAGTTGTGATAGCTGAAAGGCTTCTAGGCAGCAAATGCAATGTTTCTCAGGTATTGTGTAATTTTTATAATGTGATTGTCTAAAGAGATTGTTTTATCTGTGCAGCAAGGTTCAGAATTAAACGTTTAGAGATAGAAAAGTACTTGGCTAAGCCTTAAACACTCCAAAACACTCAAATACAAATTTTTTTATATATCTGCTCTTAAACTCTTAGTTGATAAAGACGTTTCCAGCGCACTACATTGCAATGCATTGGATAGCTCTCTATTAAAGGGATAGTAATACTTGTTTTATCTTTATTTTATTTTGTAGACATTAAGAAAACATGAAGAACGATATAAGTCTTATCTCTCAAACCTTTATGGTTTGAGAGATATTCAAAAGCAAAGTCTCCCCTCCCACCCCTTTTACCTAGTGTAAGCCATCTCTTCTTAGATGTGGAATCTGGTTGTAAGACCAGACAGATAACAGAAGGGGACAATCTTCTTCCTATGAGAACAATGAAAGCCCTGCCCCCTTGAAACGTTTTCAGGCTTTTCCCTTATCTTAATTGAAGATTGTCCCCCTCTGCAATCTACCTGGGCACCTCCCTTCTGATCTGGCTGAGCAGTGTTACATCAGTAAAAGGGGCGGGAGGGGGATACTTTGTCATTGAATTACTCTTGAACTACAACTCTGACAGAATTGAAATAACACTCTCCAAAGTCCAAATACTATGATGATTAATTAGAGCTGCTTTTATTATGAAACATTACTATCCCTTTAACTAAAGGATTTAAAGAGAAAGAACAAAACTTAATATATTAAATTATTTTCACTTTTTCCATTTTGTTTTTTTCCCCTAAAATTCCTGCCTGAAATCCCTTTACTGATATAACAAAAACACCTCTGCAATCAATTAATCAAAACTTTATAGGGACAAAAATGAAAACCTATATACTATAGGTCTTTTCTTGCTGAGTAAAATAAAGTTACTCCCACTGCTATGCAGATACATTAACCGTTTTAGCCATTCAAACTGTCATGGAGTAACAGCTTCATCACTTCTTGACAATCTGAACACTTTGATAACGGACATAGGATGTGTTTAAATTCTCAGCGACTCATCTTCAACATACAATGCAACAGAATAATGGTCTGAACATCAAGTGAACTACAGGTTAACAACTTTTTAAACTATGATAACTCTAGAAAAAGCAATACAAATACATGTTTATGGCTCCTTTAATAAATATAGCACTGATGAGCGTATCCCCCACCCCCCAAAAAAAAAAAAAAAAAGTTCATTTATCAACATTATCTTCATTTCTGTGGGCACTCTAAATTCAGCTTGTTAGCTCAGCCCTTTTCTTCTTTCAGCCCTTTAAAGGGATAGTAATGTTTCATAATAAAAGCAGCTCTAATTAATCATCATAGTATTTGGACTTTGGAGAGTGTTATTTCAATACTGTCAGACTTGTAGTTCAAGAGTAATTCAATGACAAAGTGTCCCCCTCCTGCCCCTTTTACTGATGTAACACTGTTCAGCCAGAGCAGAAGGGAGGTGCCCAGGTAGACTTCAGAGAGGGACAATCTTCAATTAAGATAAGGGAAAAACCTGAAAAACTTGTCAAGGGGGGCAGGGCTTTCATTGTTCTCATAGGAAGAAGATTGTCCCCTGCTGTTATCTGTCTGGTCTATGGACTGCATTCCACATCTGAGAAGAGATGGCTTACACTAGGTAAAAGGGGCGGGAGGGGGAAACTTTGCTTGTGAATATCTCTCAAGCCATAAAGGTTTGAGAGATAAGACTTATATCGTTCTTCATGTTTTTTTAATGCCTACAAAATAAAATAAAGATAAAACAAAGTATTAGTATCCCTTTAAGGACCAGTGGGGTAGGCACTGATGGTCAAAAGCCTGCACCACTGAAGGACATGTGAAGGAGTAGCATAAGCAAAGAGGGTTCAGTGGGAATTGAGAAGGTGACATCAGCAGAGTAGAAAAAAATGAGAGCAGAGACTTTCAGTGTTGCCACAGCAATGAAAGAAGTTTTATAAACAGTTAATATCAGATGTGAATAATCGATGCAAGGAGAAAAAAAAAAAACAAAAAAAAACAACCCACATTTGTTTTATTTTCTCCTCTTAACATGATACAATATGGATCTAAATTTTGTCTTAGGAGGCATAGCCCTTTATACTATCTTTCCGCAAGCTAGCATCCACTAGGAGAAGAAGTGACCTACTATTTATGTTACTTTATCTAGATCTGATGTCGGTGCTGTAGTGGATACAGATTAGGTTTATACTAAACCACAGCTAGCAAATTAAAAAAACTACCCTCACATTACCAATAGTAAAAAAATACTGACTCCATGATGTGATCAAAGCAAAGTCAGGAGCAGAGACAATCTGCATTGTAGCAGTTATTTTATATGGGTCCTGGATTAAATTTTGCCATTGGTACGCAAGAGTTGAACTTGGTTTGTGTGTTGTGTGTAAGATGTCAAAAGATTGTGTCTCTCAATTTCAATAGCGAAGGATAACAGATTTATCAAAAATTCAGCAGATCATTTACACACAGCCCTCCTTGCAAATACAGGACTCCTTCGCTAATGCATCATAATTAACGCATGGCATTTGGAGTATAGCGTTTGGCATATAGAATTTCCTGTATTGCTTTGTGTGAATAGCATATAGTGTATAGTGTTGTGCATATAGCATCTGGCATTTTGCATTTGGTATATGGTGATTAGCATACTACATTTTGCATAAAGCATATTGTGTTTGGAGTGCAGCATTTGGTTTATAGTGCATTGCTTTTGGAGCATCTCTTTTAGTGTATTGCGTATGGCGTATAGTGTTTTGCGTATTGGAGGCTGCCCATTATTATGAACCGAGACTGGCATATAAAAGTCCGTCTCAGTTCGAAATTCTGGCAGTCTGACTCGGACAAAGGCCCAAGAGGTAGGGAAAGGGGAGTTCTGCCACTAGAAATGTCTGTGGCGGCGAAGGCAAAGGGGGGACACTGATTCCCCCTATTGAGAATGGACAAATTTAAAAAAAAAAAAGATATATATATATATATATATATATATATATATATATATATATATATATTTTTTTTTTTTTTTTTTTTTTTTTTTAATCAGAAAAGAACACGCCACCTATTTTTAACCCTTTGAGTACCAGAAGCCTATACCTCCAGCACTTGCAGGGTTAACTGTTGCATTAATTTATTTTATTTTTTTTTTTTTTAAAACAAGAAAAGAGAGGAAGGGAAGACAGGAGAAAGAAGAAGATGGCCAGGACCCTGTTGGACATCTGGATTTGTTTTTATTTGTTGGGACATGTGTTACCTCTTTGTAGATTAACCTTATGAGTGCCAGTGTGATATACAACACTGTATAATGCGTTGCATACCCTCACTGGCACTCATAGGTTTAATCTTTTTTATATTTTTCAACCACAATAACGAGGTGAAATCCACCATTATGGGGTTTTTTTTTTTGTGTGTGTGTGTGAAAGTATTTTACCAGGAAGAATACACTGAGATTGTCTCTCGTTTTCAAGTATGTCCTAGACTCATTGGACCTTATTGGAAAACCGGTTTTCACCTCAGGGATTCTGCGCCTCCTTTTCATGGCGCAAGTTTTTGGAATAGGATAGCAAAGTCTATCAGTTTCACATGATATCCAATGGGTGCAGATTTTGCGGGGCGGTTGTTGTTATTGACAGCACAGTTAATAGAATAGCAAACTGCGCTGTCAAAACCACCACCACCGCTGGTTTAAAAAAATAGCGGGTATAATAGTATTGAGCCCCAAGACTTGTAACCCATCAATCCTCAGTTGCTGCCCCATATTACAAGTCTCTATACTCCTTCAGGACCAAATTCAAACCAATAACACTACTTCAAGGCTCTCTTCACCTTGGCTCACCCATAAATTTCTTCATTAATCTCAAAAGATTCCTCTTGCCACTCTCTATGCTCTTCATATGATCTTTGGCTCATATGCACCCTCATAGCCTCCTCTAACTCACATCTATAAGACTTCTCCAGAGCTGCACCCTGACTAGGGAACTCACTACCACGCGTTATCAGACTTTCACCCAACTTTATTGATCTCCAACCTTCGCTGAAAACATATCTTCACAAGCCTTTTCCCAAAGTCTTTGTTTTCATCACTCTCTTCTGGATCCAACTGTGCAGCTGGCCCAGCATTGCATCTCTCATCTCGCCTTGTGTCTCTGATGTTCCTTCATCCTCTAGACTGCAAACTCTTGAAACCAAGCCCCTCACTACCATATGTACAAGTCAGCATCAATATGTCACTGTACATTCTTCTCAACCCTATTTTGTCTAGCACTGTAAAGTATGTTATCACTAAATAAATAAAGCATTATAATGATTTACAAACAATTCTGGGGGCAAGTATAGGGAGATGTATGAGAAAGAGGCATATAAAAAGTGAGTGTTAGCACTATTTTAAAGTTTAAGAGTAGGATATTGTAGTGCCTAATAATTCTATGCAAGCACGTGACAGGATACACTTTGTTAACAGCTACTAAAAGAGTAAAACGTACTTGAATCTACAGCCAAGTAATACTTTTTTTTCTAAGGGGGGAGGAGTCACCTGGAGACAAAGCAAAACATGATCCCTAGTCAATATCAGATACAGAGGACATGCAGAAAAAGACTTTGGTGATTGACCACTCACATGATCTCCCTGAACACAATCTATTCACAAATGTTTTAACTGACTCCTGGTATTAGTATCTGTTTTTACATTTTCTCTGTTGAATAAAACTTGTTTAAACCCTTGGATGCTACCAATATTTTCAGTGCACTGGGAAATAATGCATCTAAGATGTCTAGCATGCACTAATTTTTGTACCGTTGATACCTTTATTGGCTAACTAAACAGAATAAAGGTATCAACTTTACAAACATTTTTGCATCCTGTATTTCTATGGCTAACACGGTACCAACCCTCATCTATTACTAGCATGCATTAAGTCAAGGTCTTCTCCTGTTGAGTAAAACAAGAGTACCCTCACCGCTGAGAGATACGTCAATCAAAAGTTATTACAGTTCACTAGTAAACATGCCACTTTGTGTCAAGACAGTTCACCTAGAGTTCACCTGGTGCCCAGATGGCTATTCTATTGTAGTCTATGTATTCTATGGGAGAGGGGAGACACCTGCTAAAGTGCTCCATAAAATGTGATAACAGTTGCACGACCTTGTGACAAATTGAACTGTTAGGACTTCTAAATAAAGCATACCCAACCATGGGACATTTTAGGGTTATAAAACCACAATCCTCACTGGCAATGCCCAACTGAACTGGCTGCAAAGCTGTGTGTGCTACAGTTTGGCACTGAGAATCAAAATTAACCTCTTGGAGATGATTGCAATGCATCATAGCCATCACTAGCATACAACGGGTTAACCCTGAATGCGATGCATTCCATATTCCTCTGGCACTCAAAGGATTAATTAAAAGCAGTCTAGCCTATGAAGACACAGCTATGCCAGCTTGGTTCCTCTTATTATGTGCAGATTCAGCATTGTGTAAGGATGCTCTCACACTCTGATTCTCTCCTATGAGCTTTCTGTAAATATCCTCCGTTCTCCTTCCCTGTTTGGAAGAACCGCTGAATCCTCTTCTCACATCTTTCATATGATACTAACAACTCAAAAGCACACTTCCATCATCCAGCTCCTTCCATATAAATCTGTTTCTCCTCACTATACATTATATCTACTGTAACACATAGTAAATGTCAAACTCTCTCTCTACCTTGAAAGCTCACCTCCAAGAGAGAGCTTTATGGTAACACACTGTTAACATATCCATAAGTAAACTTACGTATTACTATTAACAGCACTGCCATGAATTACACATACACTTTGTGCAAATTGTCAACACCTCCAATTATATTGTTTAATAGATATGGGCAACCTTTGGCTCTCCAGCTGTTACAGGACTAAGGGTCTTAAACAAAAATGCTGAACCAATTCTACAATTCTAGAGCAAACCAGCTACGTTATATGTGGAAATTTGGATTTGCTTAGCTCACAATCAAAGCTTTTATTGGATTAATGTAAGAAATAAATGAAAAAATAGATAAAAAGGTTAGAAATAAAACTAAGCAAGTTCTTTCATGGATAAAATAAAAAATTAAGCATTTGTGCCCAATTAAAACATTTAACACCCAATCGCTGGGTCTTACCACCATGCTCCAACAGATTCTCCCCTAGCTGTCACTCTTTCAAGAGGTATCCTTTTAAATGATGCATGTGTAAGAGTGTGCAACATGAAGGTGCAATAACCAGGTCCCCGGCTTGAAAAGCTCCACATCAGAATCTCGTCCGAATCAAAAGGGCGAGATTCTTATACCACAGCCTAAAACATCACCTCCATCCACTGCCTGCATACCTTAAGCTTTAATCCTTTGTGCGTCTCCGACCTCCGTGCATGGATAACCCATGTCATTTCTCCCCATCGCTTCCCAGAAGCTTCCACCAACAAAGTGTAACCTTTTGACTCCCAGAGAGGTACACAACCTATTGCAAAGCAATGCGTTGCCTACCCCTCTGCCACTAAAAGGGTTAATGCAGTTTGTGACATTGTGGGTGGAAGCCATGACAGGAAGGGGAGAGATGACATGGGTGGACAGAACACACAAAAGATTAAAACTTAAAGTATGCAGGCAGTGGATGGAGGCGACATTTTAGGCTGCGGCATAAGAATCTCGTCATTTTGATTTGGGTGAGATTCTAATGTGGAGCTTTTCAGGTCGGCAACCTGGTTATTGCGCCTGCATGTCACACGCTCTTATCTGTGCGACATTTTAAAAGTGAACCCTTTCAAGTGCGCCCTCAGAACTCATCTATAAAGAAAATTACACCCAATACCTCTAAATTGGCCTTCATAGAAAACCTACGTTTTTCCAGCCCTTTACAAACATCTTAGGGAACCAATTCTCCAGCTGACCCAAACCTTTGCCTTTACTCTAATGACATGGAACCCCATTTGAATGTACCTTATATTTTACTTGTTCCCTTCCTCTCTCCTGGTTGACAGCTTTTTAGAGCAGGGCACGTTACTCCAGTTGTATCTGTTTGTGAAGTTTGCCATGTTTGTAATAAGATTATTATGAGGTCCATAATTGAGCAGTGCTACAAAACACGCTGCCTCTTTATAAATTAATTATAACAATAATAATAAGACAGATATCTTGGTCAGTCGTGCGCTTAAATGCATGCTCGAGCACTGAAGGGGAAACAAATGGACTGACTGCATCAGTGAAGCACGTTCAATTGAGCAAATTATTGCATGACAAATAAGGGTAGGTAATGCAAGGAAAGCATGCTCAAGTGAAGAAAAAAAAAAAAAAAGTAACAACTTTTGTATTAACAAAAAAATGTTTGTGACCGCAAAGCAGAAAAAAAAATTTAATTAAGCATTTGTGGAACGTGATCTCAATCTAACAAAAAATTTAACACACAAAATCTATTCTGATAGTGTGTCCAATCGAAAAAGGAAGGAAAGCACGCTCGATTCAAGATTAGATTATTAAGCATCTGAAGCATGCTATTTTGAACAAAATTATAGCACAAGAAATAATTAGACAACTGGAAATTTAAATGCAAATAAATAAATAAATAAATAACGTTACAGACCATGTAATAATTCTCACTCATACAATCAAAAGAAAGGAAATGCGGGTTGGTTATTGTTCAGAGAATTTTAACTCCATGACACCTCTGTGGTTTGTTCTTATCAATTGTATTAACTTACTTCACAAAGCACAGGAGGCATTTCCCTATTTATGATACCATGAGTGGGAAATATAATGTTAACTTTAATTTTAGTTTTTTGCTTTTGAAATATAATATTATGTGAACATCCTGGATACTATACAGGTCTCCAATGATCTAGGAAATGTGCCACATTGAATGGTTTGATACATTTATGGATATTGGTTTCAGAAATGCTCTTTCAAAATGTTGATAAGGTCAATTTAATTAACTCAACAACATGTTTCCTGTTAGTGCTGTTATCCCTATACAGACAAGCAGAAAGACAGATAGACAGACACAGATAGATTGCTGTGAAAAAGCATTTGCCCCTGTCTAATTTTATACACTGATGCATATTTTTTACATAGAATGTTGTCAGATCATTTTGAGAATGTTGTCAGATCGTTTTGTAAGTTGCAGTAACAGTTTGGCTTGATTCATTTGTTTGGTGTGCTACTTAATCACAAATGTAATCTTCAGGTATGAAAAGGTTATTGCCCCTTAGTTAACTCAAGCTAGCGAAAGGGATTATTAGGGTCCGGTTTGAATACCTTGGTAAACAATCAGCCCTGCTTACTATAAATCAGACTTACTTTGGCCTTTGCTATCAGAATGGAGTTGTCAACACAGGTTCCAAAGGCTCATCATGCCATGATCAAAAGAAGCTCATGAACACCTCCAGTTTAATATATTAGTCTGGAAAGGGTTACAAATCCATTTCTAAGTATCTGGGTCTTCAATGAACCATAGTTCGAGCCATACTAACCAAGCAGAGACAGTTTGGAACAGTAATGAATTTTCCAAGGAGTGGCCATCCTGCCAAAATCTCTCAGGAACAGGAAGGATGCAAGAACATCATGGAGGGATCAGCAGGCCTCTGGCCTCAGCTAAGGTCTGTGTTCATGACCCAACCATCAGAAAGACACTGTGCAACTGTGAAATTCATGGCAGATTAACAAGGTGGAAGCGAGTACTCAGAAAGAGTTTGCCAAAAAACACCTGGCCGATCCTTGAGAGTTCTGGAACATGTATGTACAGATGGGTCAAAATTGGAAACACAGGCCCCGTTATGTCTGGTGAAAAAACACATACTGCATTCCACATGAAGAGCCTCAAACCAAAGATCAAGCCTGGTAGCAGTAGTAGGAGTAGTGTCGTGGTTTGGATATTTTGCTGCATGATGAACTGGACAAGTTGCCAGCATTGAAGGAACCATGAATTTTGCTTTCTATCAGAGAATTCTACAGGAGAATGTCAGGCCATCCATTAGTGAGCTGAAGCGCAGCAGAAATTTAAAGTTTTGAATGGTCTAGTCAAAGTCCAAACCTAAACCCCACTGACAAGTTGTGGTAAGACCTGATATTAGCAGTTCATGCTCGAAAATGCACAAATGTCACAGATTTAAAGCAGTTCTGCATGGAAGAGTGGCCAAAATTCTAGCATGACACTGTGAGAGACTGATCAATAACTACAGGAAGCTTTTGGTTGCAGTCACTGCTGCTAAAGGTGGAGTAATCGTTTTCTGAGTCGACATTGGGTATTGCATAACTTTCTTTAATAAACAAATTAAATAAACATCACAATGTGTTTGTTCACTCAAGTTCCCTGTTGTCTAATATTACGTTTTGGTTGAAGATCTGATAAATTCAGTGCCAAAAATATGCAACGAAGCAGAACATCAGAAAAGGTAGAGAAAGAGATAGACAGTGAGAGATAGATAGATAGATAGATAGATAGATAGATAGATAGATAGATAGATACATACATACATACATACATACATATGCCTATTATTATGTGGAAGGGATTATTTTCTCCAACACAACTCTATGTAATTATAACAATATACATGACCAGCAATGAAGATAACAAATCAGTTTTTTCTACATGAACAAGCAAACATATTTAATAAAATTAAGTGTTCCAATTACTTGCAGTGTACAAACCAAATCCCAATGCATTAGAGATAGATATGAGGAAATGATATTTGTTATTATGGGCAGCAGTACAATTGTTAAACCTTCCATGAGCAGAAAGCAAACATGCTTCAGAGAAACTTTTCTCCACTTAAGGCTTTTAGATCTTTAGTTTTGGATGTTCAATAAATAAAAAAAATAAATAAATAAATAAAAGAAATCAGTCACGCCAGGAGAAAGTAATAGAATTTATTTGTACGGATATACAATTAGGCTGTCCTTAGGCTGCTACTTTTTTACTGATGTACAAAGAACTGGTGCGATTCTGGGACAAACTAACTTCACCATAGCGGAAAAAATAAACATTTCCAAAACCCCAGTGATGTAAACGAGCCATTTAATCCCTTAAGGACTGGTGACGTGCCACGGGACTGGTGACGTGCTAGATACGGTCCTAGCACGTCATTGAATTCTGGGATGGCAGTACAGCTACATGCCGTTCTACCATCCCAGAATCCATTGGGGGGAAAAAAAAAAAAAGGGTGCTGTGGTCCTCTGCCCAGATCTGGCAGTCATTGTCCCTTTGAGTGACAGAGGGCTACGCAACGCATTGCTTTGCAATAATGTGTTGGAGACTGCTTAAGCATTCAATGGGTTAAAAGCACCCATGTAAATCAATGGTCACTCTTGTCTTCTGTGGTGACATTGGTCTGCCCAGAATTATTGGTGAAATGCAGGTAAACAGGAGGCTTGAATGCAGATCTGTTGCTGCTCCGTTTAAGGGGAAAACTAATACCTCCTTATAAAAACCCCCATTTACTTTACAATGACCCCTATGAATTTAGCCCTTGAACCTTTGTTCAAGAGATTACATCTTCAATCAGTCCTGCATGTCATTTCCATTGAGACGGATATGAAAGTGACTCAAGACATGAACTCTACCCATTTAATAAGGTCATTTTAACACTCTAAGGACCAGAGGATTGAGCAATGCAATGCTTTGCAATGTGTTGCTCCTCTTCTAATCCTTAAAGTGTTAGTTAGGCTAAGGTACTGTCTGCATCACTTTAAAAAAATACAAAACTGCCAGCTACTGTCATGTCCGCCTCCATGGACAAGACATCCTGCACTGACTGAATATGTTTCCTCGACAACAGAACAAAGAAAATTAATAGGAGCCTTTAGGAGCCTCTGGCCACAACAAGGTAAGTTACTATTATGGGATGTGTGTTCCCCTTTTATGTCACAAGGTTGAACATAGACTTATACAGGCAGATATACAAGTGGAACTAACAGAAGCAGATTTCATTAAACCTTTGAGTGCCCCTCTGGCACTCAATGGGTTAAAAAAATGTAGTTTGAACAGTGCTGAGTACTAAGTGCTGTTTAGAAGGATGACCAGACGCCATCTCTGACACGTTCGTCTAAAGAAATAAATCACCTCCAAACACGCAATGTCTTTCCAAAACCAACTGAAGGAACATAAATCTGCACGTAGGCTCCTATGGCTAATCACCCAGTGAGTCACACTCCTTCTTCCTAATTCAATCATTCACTTCAAAGGTAATGGTGAGAACTATTTATTATTATTATTCTGTTTCACTGGATCTGAATGGACCGAGATATTAGACTCTGTCGTTATCACCTTGGTCTGAAAGGCATCGTTCTCTGGAGAATAGGAATAAACTGGTAGGGTGTAAAACACACTGAATACATATCCTCATTGGAGTTTAAAGAGTTAACCCTTCGAGTGTCCGAGAGTAATACAACACACTGCATTTAGATGGATATCTCTCTAGCACCCAAAGTGTCAAAGGACAGCTGAAGCAGGTATAGTCAATTATTAAAGTGTTAGCTGTTGGGGATACAACTCCCACCTATCCCCAAAACATACATACATACATATATATATATATATATATATATATATATATATATATATATATATATATATATATATATATATAGATATATACACAAAAAAAAAAAAAAAAAATATATATATATATATATATATATATATATATATATATATATATATATATATATATATATACACAAAAATCGCCAGGATGAAAGCACTCGCTCTTAGATAGAATGCAGGCCCAGGTGCACTTTCCAAATGAAAATGTACAAAAACAGAAGGGAGGGCAGCACCCGTGGGACTTTTTAACAGTCTAATATTTATTGTAGAAATGAGAAAACAACTGTATCAACGTTTCGGTCCCGAAACGGGACCTTTATCAAGACAAACAATGTACCTTTCAGCTTGTGTATATAGTCTCACCTAACCTCGGCGTTGTTCTTGACGCTGGTGACGTCATCACGCCCCGTTCTCCAATTGGTTCACGGGGTGTGGACGAACCCCATTGGTCAATTGCTAACGTGACGGCAGGGCATAGAGAAATATACCAGTGAAGGTATTTCTATGAATTAGTGTGATTTCAATATTTGAATGCACATAGATCCGATCGGCAAAGGAACAATGGTGATGGTGGAGGACACTGTGATATCGTGATGACACACGAACCCAGTGATCCTCCATCACTCCTGCGGGACCGCAGCGCAAACCGTACAGAGATATTATACATCAATATAACATGTAACTCAAAATGTGTCAAACAAATCAGGTTAAACCCGCACAGAACTGGTGAACCAGAGGCTCAAGCCCCGGAGCAAAGTGCCCCAAAAGGTCAAAACATAAATAGTCCAATTGACCAGATAGTTAAATAGTTAAATCTGCAGTTACTACACAGCTCACAAAAGAAAGCAGGGAAACAGAGAACCTGCCTGCAGGGACCGCACTTAAAATATAAAGGACGATACAATCATAGGATTTGAAGATTATAAGTCAAAGCCCTAATTAAAGGGACCCGATAATCAAGAGTGAGCCTGGGTATAATAGCCAATGTTGATAATGTGTCAAAGGTGCTATTCAAGATCCCAAGGATCAGATGGTCCTCCTGCTCCAAAGAGACATTCCAAGGGGTATGGGCAGTCAAGTCCGATTATGGGTGCATGTTAACAGCAACGCCCTCCTTGAGAGGGTTCTATGCCCAAAACACCCTGGAGAGACTGCCCAACCCACCATCTTCATTGTAAAGGAGAGTGTTCTCATATGTTGGAGGACATAAAGATGAAAATATAGTATGACACAGGGTGTAAATGCCTGATTTCAAGGCAACCCCTGTTCAATTACAGAAAGCATGTCCATTGTGCTCGCTCGTTCAAACCCCTTCAAACACTCTCCTTTACAATGAAGATGGTGGGTTGGGCAGTCTCTCCAGGGTGTTTTGGGCATAGAACCCTCTCAAGGAGGGCGTTGCTGTTAACATGCACCCATAATCGGACTTGACTGCCCATACCCCTTGGAATGTCTCTTTGGAGCAGGAGGACCATCTGATCCTTGGGATCTTGAATAGCACCTTTGACACATTATCAACATTGGCTATTATACCCAGGCTCACTCTCGATTATCGGGTCCCTTTAATTAGGGCTTTGACTTATAATCTTCAAATCCTATGATTGTATTGTCCTTTATATTTTAAGTGCAGTCCCTGCAGGCAGGTTCTCTGTTTCCCTGCTTTCTTTTGTGAGCTGTGTAGTAACTGCAGATTTAACTATTTAACTATCTGATCAATTGGACTATTTATGTTTTGACCTTTTGGGGCACTTTGCTCCGGGGCTTGAGCCTCCGGTTCACCAGTTCTGTGCGGGTTTAACCTGATTTGTTTGACACATTTTGAGTTACATGTTATATTGATGTATAATATCTCTGTACGGTTTGCGCTGCGGTCCCGCAGGAGTGATGGAGGATCACTGGGTTCGTGTGTCATCACGATATCACAGTGTCCTCCACCATCACCATTGTTCCTTTGCCGATCGGATCTATGTGCATTCAAATATTGAAATCACACTAATTCATAGAAATACCTTCACTGGTATATTTCTCTATGCCCTGCCGTCACGTTAGCAATTGACCAATGGGGTTCGTCCACACCCCGTGAACCAATTGGAGAACGGGGCGTGATGACGTCACCAGCGTCAAGAACAACGCCGAGGTTAGGTGAGACTATATACACAAGCTGAAAGGTACATTGTTTGTCTTGATAAAGGTCCCGTTTCGGGACCGAAACGTTGATACAGTTGTTTTCTCATTTCTACAATAAATATTAGATTGTTAAAAAGTCCCACGGGTGCTGCCCTCCCTTCTGTTTTTGTATATATATATTATATATATATATATATATATATATATATATATAGCTCAAATTGGAAAATTCAGGGGCGGACTGACCATTGTTATCAATGTTAATAGTATAACGTGCCAGTACGTCCACCCGCTTGCCTGCCTGTTGTTTGGGCCCACCCGTGCCTATTTAATGCAGACGCTGGCCGCCGTGCTCCGTGAGGCACTGAGGCCTCACACTACTACTGCCAAGTACTCATGATCCAGACCCTACCAGAGTCCCCGCTCAACAACAGCTTAACCCTTTGAATGCCATAAAGGTGAAAAACACATTGCATAGCAATGCTTTGCACACCTCATTGGCAGCCAAAGGGTTACAAACTTTGCCTTTACTTCTCAATGTAGCATATAAAGAAAAACGGAGCTGCGATGTTTACATGAAGTTGCACAGCAGCCTCTAATTTCAGGCTGCCAGGAAGTCGGGAGATGGGAAGGGATGGCAGGCAGCGCAGACATGTTGGGCAGAGGCTCCAAGTTTGGCACAATGTTCCAAGAGTTAGTGCAGAAGGATGACTTAAAGGGATAATAGGATTTTAGTCTTACCTGTTAAATCCTTTTCACTTAGTCCATACAGGTCACTGGTACTTCTGGGAGGCGATTCGCCCCTTTAATAGGCAGGAACAATTATGCAAATGATTGCAGGGGGGGGAGCCTCCCATCCTACTTAAGCCACCTTCAGGCCAGAGCCACTAGATTGATTTGAGACCCTAAAACTGACCCCAGGTAAGCAAGAAGAAAGACTCCTGTGAGCATGCCCCAAAGGTCTCCCACTGAATGCCACAGGAGAGCCAGGTCTGGTCCCTTGACAGGGTGGGAGACCAGTGACCTGTATGGACTAAGTGAAAAGGATTTAACAGGTAAGACTAAAATCCTATTTTCACTGTCGTCCAATACAGGTCACTGGTACTTCTGGGATGTACAAACATTGAGCTGATACAGAGGTGGGAAAAAAGGCAAGGACCAGAACAAGGCCCAAGTCATAAAAACTGCTATGAACCAGTTAATAACATAGCCCAAACTGTAAGTGTCAACGGACACCAATCAAGGGAACAATCCCTGAACTAACACAGCACACGGAACTAGAGCCAACTGGGCTCAACAGTAAGGAAGCACTAAGGATCACAGAGTGGAAGATCTACACAGGCAAAACTGCATCCAGGACCTTCCTTCCAAAACTGGCCTCAGCCGAGGCCAGCACATCAACACGGTAGTGCTTTGAAAAGGTGTGCACAGAGGACCAAGTAGCCGCTCTGCACAGTTGACCAGCGGAAGCCTGATTCTTGTAGGCCCAAGAGGCCCCAATAGATCTGGTGGAACGGGCAGTCACCCGGAAGAGAACATGCTTATTCCGCAACTTGTAGGCTTCACGGATAGTAGCCTTAATCCAAGAGGCAATGGTAACTTTGGAGGCCGGTCTCCCTGCCCTAGGCCCCTCAGGAATGACGAATAGAGCGTCAGACTTCCTGATAGACTCGGTGCGATGCACATAAAACTTGAGGCAACGCACCACATCCAACAAATGGAGATCTCGTTCCTTGTCAGATGAAGGATTAGGGCAGAAAGAGGGAACCACAATCTCCTGATTGATGTGAAACTCGGACACAACCTTGGGTAAGAATTCCTTGGTAGTGCGAAGCACAGCCTTATCCTTGTGGAACACCAGATAAGGAGGTTTACAAGACAAAGCCTGTAACTCTGCTACCCGGCGAACTGAAACAACAGCCAAAAGGAAGGCCATCTTCCAAGTCAAGAGACGTAATGGAATGGAAGCCAAGGATTCAAACAGTGGTCGCTGGAGAACTCCCAGCACCAAATTGAGGTCCCACTGGGGAGCAGGACTCTTGAAGGCAGGTCGAACATGAGTCACACCTTGGAAGAAAACTTTCACATCAGGAAGGATAGCAATCCTTTCCTGGAAAAACACAGACAAGGCAGAAGTCTGAACTTTGAGGGAACTCAGACTGAGCCCCTTATCAACACCGTCCTGCAAGAAGGCCAGAACAGTGGCAAGATGAAACTCAAGAGATAATTTCTTATCAGAGCACCATGCCACAAAAGTTGACCATATGCGATGATAGATCTTGGAAGACACAGGCTTACGAGCACTGAGCATAGTCGATACCACAGAAGGAGAAAATCCTTTCTTTGCTAGAATCGAGGATTCAACCGCCATGCCATCAAATGGAGAGAGTGAACATTCTCCTTCCACAGATATCCCTGAAGAAGTAGGTCTGGACGGGCAGGAAGTGGGAACGGATCCGCCACTGACATGGCCATCAACTCCGGATACCAGGACTGGCGAGGCCAGTTTGGAGCGATCAGGATAACAGGACAATGCTCCCGCTTCAGTTTCTGGATGACTCTGATCAATAGAGGAAGAGGAGGAAAGATGTAAGCCAGAGAAAAATCCCAAGGGATCGACAAGGCATCCACTGCTAGAGCAAGGGAGTCCCTCCGCCGGGAGCAAAACACCGGAACCTTCCTGTTGTGTCTGGAGGCCATCAGGTCCACCTCCGGCATCCCCCACCTCTGGGTGAGCAATTGAAACACCTCTGGATGAAGAGCCCATTCTCCGCTGTCGACGGTATGACGACTGAGAAAGTCTGCCATGACGTTGTCCACGCCTGGAATATGAACTGCAGAGATGACAGGCACGTGATCTTCTGCCCAAGACAAAATATCCTTGACCTCCAACCAGGCGGTGCCGCTTCTTGTGCCGCCTTGCCTGTTGATGTAAGCCACCGCAGTGGCGTTGTCGGATTCCACTCTGATCGGAAGACCGGTCAGTTGAGATTCCCAGTGTCTCAGGGCAAGCCGGATGGCACGTAGTTCCAGAACATTGATGGAGAGCAGAGATTCCTCCAGACCCCATTTCCCCTGAGCACTGAAGCGACCCAACACAGCACCCCAGCCCCGAAGGCTGGCATCCGTTGTGATCGTGGTCCAACAAGGAACTTGAAAGGATCTCCCTTTCAGGAGATGGGAGAGATCTAACCACCAGTGCAGACTCGATTCCAAATGAGGAGGTAGAGAGACTGACAGATGCTGATGATCTGGATGATTCTTGCACGTCTGGATCACAAATCTCTGAAGTTCCCTGGAGTGGGCCATGGCAAAAGGAACCGCTTCGAGTGTGGCGAGTGTCGAACAGGAGACCCAGGAACAGAAGCCTCTGAGATGGGACCAAGTCCGACTTGTCCAGATTCAGGATCCAGCCATGGCGGGAAGACCTGAGGAGCTGATGTCAGCCCAAAGGGAAGAGCAGAAAACTGAAAGTGTCCCCTGTGGCAGGCAATACTGAGGTACCGCCTGCTCTCTGGATGAATAGGGATGTGAAGATAAGCATCCTGAAGGTCCAGGGAGGCAAGGAACTCCCCTGGAGACATTGCTGCAATCACAGAGCGCAGGGACTCCTGGCGGAAGTGGGAAGTCACCACATAGGCATTGATATCTTTGAGATCCAAAATAGGACGAGCCCCTCCGTCCTTTTTGGCCACCACAAACAGGTTGAAATAAAATCCTGAACCTGTGTCCTCCTGAGGAACCACTTCCAGAACCTCTTTGTCCAAGAGATCCTGAATAGCGTCGTCGAACAGACGTCTTTTTGTGGGTTCCTGAGAAGGACGAGTAAAATGGAACCGAAAAGGAGGAAGGGAGGAGAAAGGGATCCTGTATCCCTCTGACACCACCTGAAGAACCCATGGGTCCGCTACTGACTCCTCCCAAGTCCGGCGAAAGATGCGGAGACGTCCACCTACAGCCGGATGCGGACCCGGGTTCGGCGAGTCATGGCGAAGCAGTCTTGGAGGTCTTGGCCTTGGGGGCCACTTTGGGCTTCCAGGACTGTTTGGGCTTGGAGGAGGAGCGCGTAGCGGGAGGACTCGTCTGGGTCGAGGAGCGTGTCTCAGTCTGAAAGGAACGAAAGGACCGATTGCGTTTGGCTGGAAACTTTTTCTTAAAGACTGAGGGTAGAAGAGTACTTTTACCACCAGTAGCCTCACTGATCATTTCTTTGAGCTCAGATCCAAATAGCAAATTCCCCTGAAAGGGCAAGGAAAGCAAGGCTTTCTTAGAGGCTGTATCAGCAGACCAAATTTTCAGCCAAAGGGCACGTCTAGCCACCACAGAAGTAGTGGAGGCCCTCGCCATCATGCGCACAGCATCAAAGGCAGCTTCAGCAACATAGTTCTGAGCTTCAGTGATATTAGCAAGAAGCTGCAACTGTTCAGATACTGGTGCATCCTGGCGAACTGCTTCAGTCAGTCGTTCAGTCCAGGCCGCAATGGCTCTATTAACCCATGCCACTGCAAAGGTTGGACGCATGGCAGTGCCAATGGAGGCAAAAATAGACTTAAGAGAAAGCTCTAGCTTTTTATCCGTCCAATCCTGCAGGGCAGAGGCATCAGAGACAGCCAAAGCGGTAGACTTGGATAGTCTGGAAACAGGAGCATCCACCTTGGGGGGATGAACCCATTTTGCCAGCTCAGTCTCAGGAAAAGGGTACAGTTTAGCAAACTTTTTAGAGACAGAGGAGGATCTATCAGGATTCTTCCAAGCCTCAGAGACTAGACGGGCAAGAGTAGGGTTAGTTGGAAAACAAACAACAGGTTTAGATGGTTTCTTTTGAAAAACATCAGTAGGATCATAAGTGGATTCCTGAGTCAGAGGAAGGTTGAGCGTATTCAGTACAGCTCTAATTAGACCCTCAGCCGAAACTTCAGGGTCACATTCATAAGGGTCCCCAATGGACCTGTTAGACTCAATAACAGTGCGTTCCTCAGCATCAGAATCCTGCAAGAGTTCTTCCTCAGAAGAATCAGACACATCAGGAGCACCCTGTGGCTTAGGCAGGGAGGTCCTGATTGTAGTTGGGGTCTGCCAGACCTGGAGAGCCCCCTGTACCTGAGAGGGAAAGAGTTGAAGAGTGGATCTGAGATCCCTAGTGGCAGCTTTAAACTCCCTCACCCAAGATGGCTCAATAGCATGGCTGGGAAGCCCAGGGTTGCTATCTTGACCAGTGCAGTTAGGGCATAGATCCCCCACATTATCACTAGATAGCCCAGTGTGACAAGAGGCGCAAAACGCCATGGGGGGAGCAGACCCCCATCCTCCTTAGACTTGGGTCTAGCCCCTAGCTCCAGTGAAGTAGACATGCTCACAGCGTCAATATACCCCACTTTAAACTCTATCACCCAGTAAGAGTGTGGAAGATTAAAGTTTCACCCCAGAAATGCCTAATATTGGACTTATCTGGCCAGCGAAGGGTTAATCTGTTGAGAGGAGAGAAGGCTCGGTCCCTGCGTAGTGTACTCGCTGAGGAAGAGCTCCACAAAATGGCGGCCGTCAGGATAGCCAATCAGAAACAAGCGCGAACCGGGCGCTCATGGGAAATGTAGTTTTCCCCATACAAGTACCCCAAACAGTGCCCGAAGCCCCCCTGAACACCCCACACTAATAAAACACACACCGGATGATAGAGCAGGAGCTTAGCATTAAAATGAGCCCTCTCTGGAGTTGCTGTGACAAGCGGTTCCAGAGATATGTCCCAGACTGTGAAATCTCATAGAGAGTAAAGGAGCCATAGCGTCTAAGCGGGAAAAGCCGCGCTTAAAGGCGTGGAACACCATTTTCAATAAAGTTTAATAAAACATTAAAAAGTGCCCAAACATACATAAAACACATAAAGAAATACTATTCAAGGCTCCAAACCCAGAGAATACCACAGAAACTGCATTAATTACATTAAATGCAACTAAAAACACCCTATGAGTGCTGGAGTGCAAAGCAAACTCCCAAATACAAGCCCAGCAAAGGGACACTGTGGGGACAAGTGGACCTTCAGCACTCAATGGGTGGCTCACCTTTCCTGCAAGGACTTCTGTCTTCAGGTGACCATGATGAAGTGGGAAAAGACCAGAGGAAAATTCCCCAGTAGGGAAGCTGCTTAACTCAAGCTGTTCCCTCTTCAGGGCATAAGGTCCACAGAAAATCCCTGGAAGCTGCACCAGCCACTTTAAAGAGGGCAATTCACAGCCATGGTCACCCTCCTAATGGTGGTATTCCATATTTGAATAAAAAATAACAAAATACTAAGTTGAATGCATAGATGTTCTCTACCTGGTGTGCACAGCACCCAGGAACAAATCAATCTAGTGGCTCTGGCCTGAAGGTGGCTTAAGTAGGAGGGGAGGCTCCGCCCCCTGCAATCATTTGCATAATTGTTCCTGCCTATTAAAGGGGCGAATCGCCTCCCAGAAGTACCAGTGACCTGTATTGGACGACAGTGAAAGTAATGTTTCATATTAAAAGCAGCTCTAATTAATCATCATAGTATTTGGACTTTGGAGAGTGTTATTTCAATTCTGTCAGAGTTGTAGTTCAAGAGTAATTCAATGACAAAGTATCCCCCTCCCGCCCCTTTTACTGATGTAACACTGCTCAGCCAGAGCAGAAGGGAGGTGCCCAGATAGACTGCAGAGAGGAACAGTCTTCAATTAAGATAAGGGAAAAACCTGAAAAGCTTGTCAAGGGGCAGGGCTTTCATTATTCTCATAGGAAGAAGATTGGCCCTTCTGTTATCTGTCCAGTCTTACAACCAGATTCCACATCTGAGAAGAGATGGCTTACACTAGGTAAAAGGGGCGGGAGGGGGTAACTTTGCTTGTGAATATCTCTTAAACCATAAAGGTTTGAGAGATAAGACTTATATCATTCTTCATGATTTTTTAATGCCTACAAAATAAAATAAAGTATTACTATCCCTTTAAGCTCTTACCGAATGGGCCCTCTGATAGAAGTCACATTGGAATGACTGGTGACCCTTTTTTGCTTTTTCGTTGCTGTATTGTGGATTTTAAATGTGATGGCATGGTTAAAATAGTTGATGTGATACTGGTAATTATACAGCTGACATTTATTTATTTTTAAATACAATGGTCATACTGTTCAGAAAGGCCCTATGTACACTGTATGCTGGGGAGGTCTCCAGTCCATTGCTTTGCAATGCGTTGGAGACCTCTGTAACAACAAGAGGATTAAAAACGTAATCCTCCTGGTGTTAGAGATGTCTCAATACATTGTAAAGCAAGGGTCTGGAGACCTATCCAGCAAATAATATCCTAGGGACCCCTTGCTGTTTATTTGAGGCTGTCACTTCTAGTTGGCTTGGGGGATCTTTGCACAATCACGTGCCCTTTATGTAGGACCAATAATGTGAATTTTCCAGTGAAATATATATGGAATCTCTCACCTTTGCAGAGGGCCAGGGAGTGTGTATGTGTGTGTGTAAGAGTGTGTGTATGGTTGTGAGTGTGTGCGTGTGTAGTGTGTGTGTCTGTGTGCTTGTATACATGCATATATGTGTGTGTGTGTGTGTGTGTGTGTGTGTGTGTGTGTGTGTGTGTGTGTGTGTGTGTGTGTGTGTGTGTGTGTGTCTGTGTGCTTGTGTATGTGCATATATATGTGTGTGTGTGTATGCGTGTGTTTGTCTGTGTTTATTTCTCTTTGGAGATGTTGTACAACTGCAGCATTCTTAATCTATTTTGAACTGGGATGTGGTCCTAAGGGTAAAGTACTAGCCCGTCTCTGAGCAGTCAAGTATATTTACAGTGTTACTGTGTTTAAAAGAAGGATTTAACTAGTTAAGTGTCATTCAAAGAGTTGCTGGTTATATCCATATACCTATTTTAAATTATACTTTTTAAAGGTGGTTTGACTGGGCAGCTACTGAATTGGGACTGGAGGGTGAACCCCAGGGTATATAAGTTCATGGGACATTCTGGGGAGTTAAAAGGGGTAGCCTGGATACAAGGTTAAGCTTGCTGTCATTATTGTGTCAATGTGACAATTATGAATGAGTGTTACGGGAGTTGGGTGACAAGGGGGCATTTATTAGGGTGAAAATGTGAAATGTAGTAGTGGGGGCAAGCTGGGGGGCCCTGAATTGGTACTTTGCCTAGGGCCCTGTGTAGTGTTAATCTGGCTCTGTGTGTACTGGTCAGGCAGGAACTCTGTTTTGTGTGTCCCCTCTGTTGCGGTGTGTTCTCCTCCCCCCTCCCCTGTAGTGCTTAACTGTGCCACCGGGTTCCATGTCCCCGGCACTAGGTCCGGGTTCTGAACACTGTTGGGCTACAGTGGTGATGGTAAGAAAGCGAATACAGCGGCTGCTGACTGCAATCAATAGTGTACGCTCACTGTACAAAAAATGTGCAAGGAACTGATGCTGTAGTTGAATTTACGCATCTGGAGAGCTTAACCATCCTAGTACTTTGGGACCCACTCTCTGTGTTGCGTTATGCAGCCGGTGAGAGCAGGGCATGGTGTGCTTCTGTTGTACAAAGCATCCTTTTGATTCACTTAACATTCCTTCCTAACTTGACTCCACAAGTCTGATCTCATCAGGTTAAATCATTAGTTGGCCAGTGCTTTAAAATAATTTTAAAAGTTTATATTGAAAAAATATAATTCAGAGTTTATCCTACTAATTAAAACATGGAAACTACAACTATTTATAGATGTTTTATTCACAAGTTATTGCAGCTGAACTTGAATTTTTGTTAGAAGTACCTCTATAGTCTGATCTTTTACAGCGGTGCTATTGTTAGACCATGAGACGGGTGGGGTTAAGGGCGGGGATATGGGTGGAGCTAGGTGTGGAAACTGGTGGCGAGTAACTTTTCAGGCCTGGCTAGTAGCTCAGGACTTGAAATTTTGAGCCCTGTATATATCTATCTATCTATCTATATATCCATATATATTCAAAATGCGTTGAAGCTCTTGCCAGCATCCAAGGGGTTAAAAAGTTTGGTTGTTAGGGGGGGTTCTACTAAAACCAAAGGGTTCCACCACACCAAAAGAACAATGTATACAGTATATTTTATGTGTTGTTTATCATCAGGCTGGGGAATCACATGTCCTTTGCACGCCTATACATTAACCCTTTGAGTGCCAGCGAGGCATCCAACACATTGTAATGCTTTGGACACCTCTCTGGCACTCGATAGGTTAAAGCAGGAGTAGCACAATGTTTTGCAACTACATATGCACTAAAAGGAGCATTACATATAGGCAGTGCGCTTCTCACATAGAACAGCTTCCAGACTGAAAGCTGGACATCCTGCTTTTGAGGACCTTTATGATATGCAATGCGTTCCATACCCCTCTGGCACTCAAAGGATTAAAAGAACCAGCATCACAATTTCCACATCGCTGCAGACGAGTACAACCTCCAGACCAGGGGATTATGCACAAACATGAGAAATTCCCCAGTGAAATAAACTTTTCAGTTCCTATATTAATTTAACAGAGCCTCCTTTACAAGTTGGATATGTCTTAGTTCAAAGGCACCATAAAATAACACCATAAACGGGGAGATTATCTCTCCTTTATCGTTTTAGTGCAACAGCCCCCAGTAAGAACAGCACAGGTAGTATATATATAAAAGCATGCCCATTCTGGCCCAAAACACTGACGTACACAGCTAATAAATGTTTTGGTACAAATCCTATTGGGTGCCAGCCCTTAGATTATTTACCACTATTGATGGGGCAGCAAGGGAAGTAGAAGATTTACCAGCATCCAGTGAAATAGGGTTCTTACTGGAAAACAAAGTACTAATTGTATTTGTACATTAGCACATCCCGGAAGTGCAGAGATGCAATTAAAAGGGTACAGCTGCCTCCGCCCATCATTGAGATAGAAGAAGAGATACAACGCAGAGATTGATGAAGGCCAAACCATCAAAGATGAAAGTGCATCATTACTGTGGGACAAGAGGGCAGTGGTAAGAGGAGAAGCATAGCCACAATCAAAGCACAGCAAATGGATGCATGTGAAAAGATATCAAAGGTGGTCTCGCTCCGGGGAGCAAATCAGCGACACAAAGCCTTGCTGAGAAATCTAAAAGGTTCCACTAGGGAACAAGATCCCTCCTTGTGATTAGATTTGGCTGTAAAGAGTTGGAGCTCCCGTGGGCTTTCGTGAAAGTACCACCCTGATAACAATCTCTCAGTGGTGGTAACACTAAACAGCATTCCACATTAAAATGTTATGCCTAATTAAATGCTCCTTAGCAGTGTAACACTGAGAAAACAACAATGTATCATTATTTACGTTAGATGTCTCGTTCCTGCCATCTTGAATCACACCACTCTGTGAAATTAACTTCTTCTGTGTTAGAGAAGTCAAACTTATCTGGAATCAGTGGGTTAAGCAGAACATTATATTTTCCATTCTTTGTGTAGACTGTAAGAAATATAAGCTATTGTATGTGCTGCTTTCAGGAGGTTTCCCCTAAAAACCTGCAAAAAAGTACATCCATTTTAAATTATCTTTAAAGGGGAACTACCACCCCAACAATCCATACTTAGTTTTCTCCAAAAAAGCGTTATAAGAGCACAATGTTTATACTAAATTTCTACCTGATGATGTCTTGCCCCTTGAATCCATTCTGCACATGACTGCTATGGAGCCATTCAGCTCCCTTGTACCTCCCTCCGTCTTGCCATTCACTCGTACGTTATTGACCTCAGCACCAGGTAACCTGCCGCGCTCCTGGCATCAAGCGCGGTCAGGTCATTTCAGCCTAGTGGAAACAGACCGGTGGTTTATATATAGCGAGTGCTTCACATGCACCCGCTCCCACTAGGCTGAAATGACCTGACCGTGCTTGATGCCAGGAGCGTGCAAAGGGTTAAGGACAGTTTATAAGGACATAGTGCTGTGTAGAACATTTAAAAAAAAAAAAAAAAAAAAAGTCGCCATTTGTGACAATTTAGCGACAGAATTTTCGCTAAATATGTAAGGCCATGTCTGACCTCCTCTTATTCTTTACAGCCACCACATTTATAAAAGTTACTAGAATACTTTATAAATACCAACACAAGGAATAAGGACATTTTAATTATCCATTCACAAAAACAAACAAGAAAACTTTTTATAAATCTCCCCTATGGCTCCGCCTTTCTGCCGCCTCGGGGTATAGCTAGCACTCTAAGAGTTAAAAAGTTAGCCAAAGGGCCATATGTTGAAAATAAAAGTTGAGAAGTTATGGGCAAACAATTTGCATTAAAGGGGAGAACTAAAACATCCCAATGATTAAATGAGAATTTTAAACCTTTGATTGCTAGCGAGGTCTCCAACTCTCTAGCATTCAAGGGGTTAAAATTCCCATTTAAATCAATGGGAATGTTTAGTTCTCCCCTATAGTGCAATTAGGTTACCCCAGGACTCCTCCACTTTTTTCTGAACATATGGCCCTACAACTCAAACCCTCCCATAGAATGAATGATGACCAATGAACGCGTTATAATGCTGTTATGATTCATAAAGTACATGCCAGTGACAAAAGGAAAAACCAAGCAGATAGGAAGCTATATTAATGCATTATTTTACAATTCAGATTAAAGGGATAGAAATGTTTCACAAAAAAACAGCTCTGATTAATCTTCATAGTATTTGGGCCATGGAGAGTGTTATTTCAGTACTGTCAGAGTTGTAGTTCAAGAGTAATTGAATGATAAAGTATCCCCCCTCCTACCCCTTTTACCTAGTGGAAGCCACCTCCCATCAGATGTGGAATTTGGTCTCCTGTCCGGACAGATCACAGCAAGGGACAATCTTCTTACTGTTAGAACAATGAAAATCCTGCCCCCCTTGACAGGTTTTTCCTGAAGATTGTCCCTCTCTGTGATCCTTCCAGACAGTCTTGCTGCTCTGAGGTGAGCAGTACTACATCAGTGAAAGGGGCGGGAAGGGGTTACTTTATCATTCAATTACTTTTGAACTACAACTCTGACAGTATTGAAACAACACTCTCCGTGACCCAAATACTATGACGATTAATTGGAGCTGATTTTATTGTGAAACATTACTATTTCTTTAAAGCTAGCAAGAGTGACCTGACATCCAACATGCACACATTTTTCCTATTCTAAACCACAAATATATTCCTTCATTAACTACTTAAGGGCCAGAGGAGTGTGCAACTCTGAGAAGCAAAGCATCAAGCATCCCTGTGGTCATTAAGGGGTTAAAGTGTTTCCTGCACATGAGGTATAATTACAAATGCGCGGTGGACCTCCATTAGTAAACCACAGAACTATATGGGATTTTACACTAAATGGACTAGATAGAAACCAACTAATGCAAAGCTTATGTAAACATTGTGGTAATTCAGCAAATATACAAAACAATGCAAATGCAGGTAAGTTTTCAGAAGGAACATTACCATGTTTTACCAAGTATCCTATGAAAGCACACAGTAAAAAGCTTGGGGCTGAACAGTGTAAATCCAAAACAGCTAATGTCAGAAATTTTGGGTATATGGGTGTCAGAAAACAGACCCCATTGAATAACAGTTGCCTGGAACACAGTCTTGTAGTCTGTGACTCATAGACACAAACCTCAAGTGATAGTAATGTTTCAAAATAAAATCAGCTCCAATGAATCTTCATAGTATTTGGACCATGGAGAGTGTCATCTCAATAATGTCACAGTTGTAGTTAAAGAGTAATTGAATGATAAAATATCCCACTCCCACCCTTTTTACTGATGTAACACTGTTCACCTCAGAGTAGCAAGACTGTCCGGATGGATCACAGAGAGGGAGAATCTTCAGCGAGAATAAGGAAAAACCTGAAACACCTGTCAATGGGGGCAGGGTTTTCCTTATGCTCACAGTAAGAAGATTGTCCCTTGCTGTGACCTGTCCAGTCCCAGAACCAGATTCCACATCTGACGGGAGGTGGCTTACACTAGGTAAAAGGGTCAGGAGGGGGATACTTTATCATTCAATTACTCTTGAACTACAACTCTTGCAAACCAATCACACTTTGTAGACCGCTCCAGTGAAGGATTTCTTCTTCAATAACGTGATTCAGCTCTGCTGAAGAGCCTACGCCGGTCCCGGGACCGCATTCCCCTAAAGTCAGCTAGAGCTCTGACGTCAGGGGAGGGGGACTTCCACAGGGAATATCTCTCAAACCATAAAGGTTTGAGAGACGGGACTGGGGCATTTCATTTCTTTTTTAAATACCTACAAGATGATCATTTGGCAAAATTATGTATTACTATACCTTTCACTAGAGTCTATGGGAGCTGTGTGAGTAGCCAAACAAGACTGAGCTGTGAGACCAACAATTCAGTATCTCGCAGGGTCAGCTAGGAAGCCCTGGTGACTCTTCAGGCACCCCTCCCCCATTCAGCTCCTCTGCTAGTCTACAGGGGCTCAAAATGCAGCACCAGCTTCAATGACAGGTCTGTTCCCAGGAAAGTAGTCCTGTAGATAGGGCACTTGTCACATGAAAGCTGTCCTTTAAACACATCATATGTCCTACGTTGCCATTAAACTCTAATGTAATATGCCACAGTATATGCCCTTATCATATAGCCAGGATATCCAATAAGTGAACTACAGTAAAAGGAAAAGGAAGTGTCCATATTGGTCCACCCCTTTGCACCAGAGATACATTTACTGGTGTGGGCACACTTCTTTCCCACATCAGTCCACTACCTTTCTATACAGCTCTGCCAGTGACATGATAGTGATTTACGAAATGCATGAGCACCAGGAACAGAAAGGAGCTCTGTGTTTTCCTACAACTGCATTTGTGATGCCAAATAGTAGAGCAAAAAAGACACCTCCTATTAAACATGGGCACATTGTGCCCTGGCTATCTAAAAGGAACAGGAACCAACAGCGGCTGATGTGTTAGGACACACAGGAGCAAACCACACGTAAATAACCACTCCCAAAGTCGTAAAAAGGAATTTAACCCCTTAAATGCTAGAGGTCTCTACCTTGGAGAGTTCACGAGCATTTTAGGGGTTATAGACCCTTATTTAAATATGCTCCCTGTGGTCCAAATGGTTTACATCTATGTCCCCACTTTTTCTTAATATAGCAGCCTCACTGTGCATTACTATAAAGTAGTGCAGCATGGATGTAACACTTCATGTGCCAGAGAGCTGGACCATTGGATAGAAGCTACAAAAATTGCACTTTTTGGCAACCGTAACTAAATATTCAATTTCATTAAATTTTATCTTGGCAATTAAATTTACATATCTCATAACTTAATAAAACTAAAGTTGATCCAGCCATTTGGCCCAGATAGCTGCTCTCTGATACGTCCTTATTGTGGATCAAACTGGTGACATTTCTTGACAATGCATTAGAGACAAAATTAAAACAATACTAGATAGGTCAAAGCTTTGTTATCATACAAAGGAAATATAATAATGGCATTGAGCAACTTGATGTTCCCTCTGCTAAATCTATATCTGTTCACATATTGCACATCACTTCATAATGGGAAACAAAGCATATATTTAGTGTTATTAAACAGATAGCAATGTTTCAAAATGAAAGCAGCTCCAAATAATCTTCATAGTATTTGGACCATGGAGAGTGTTATTTCAATATTCTCTGTGTTGTAGTTCAAGAGTAACAGAATGATAAATTATCCCCCTCCCGCCACTTTTACTGATGTAACACTGCTCACCTCAGAACAGCAAGACTGTCCGTACGGATTGCAGAGAGGGGACAATCGTCAGTGAGTATAAGGAAAAACCTGTCAAGGGGGCAGGGTTTTCCTTATGTTCACAGTAAGAAGACGGTCCCTTGCTGTGAGCTGTCTGGTCTTAAGACCAGATTCCACATCTGAGAGGAGGCAGCTTACACTAGGTAAAAGGGGCGGGAGGGGGATACTTTATCATTCAATTACTCTTGAACTACAACTCTGACAGTACTGAAATAACACTTTCCATGGCCCAAATACCACAAAGATCAATTGGAGCTGCTTTTATTTTGAAACATTACTATCCCTTTAAGGGACTAAAATTCAGCACTATGGACTCCATTCAAACATAGGAGGTCCATTCCTGGAACAAATCAATGGCAGCATGGTGCAAGGGGTGATTAAAATTTCCACCAATTTAAATGTGTTTTAATCCCTTAAATGCTACAGAGGTTCCCAAGAGGTTAAAAATCAAATTAATTCCCCCAATATGGAACAGATTATTTGCTCCAGAACTGCACT
Organism: Rhinophrynus dorsalis; assembly: GCA_037306005.1. Lineage (NCBI taxonomy): Eukaryota > Metazoa > Chordata > Amphibia > Anura > Rhinophrynidae > Rhinophrynus > Rhinophrynus dorsalis. Next base: position 645,208,918 of record CM074718.1, read on the forward strand.
CATTTAGCTTGATGAATAAGGCCCAATGGCCCATATTTATAAAAGCAAAATGGATTTATTCTGGAGTAAACTAACTGCACCATAGGGGACAAATACAATTTGCTGTTAAATCAACCCCTTAAATGCTAGAGAGGTCTACAAAGCACTGTAAAGCAATACATTAAAGACCTCTCTGGCATTCAAATTAAAAAGCTCTATTCAAGTGCATGGGAATTTAGCAATTTTTATTTGACCACTATGGTGCAGTTGGTTTACTCCGGAATAATTACAGCTTTTATAAATATGGGCCTATGTCAATAATGTCGACCCGTCACCTAAACAAAGAAAAAAATAAACACTTTGAGGATCGAGAGGTTTTAGCCAACTTTTGAAAGTTACATTAAAGTGACAGTAATGTCTGGGTTTATCTAAGTGTTATATTGTAGACTAGTGTACACGGGCCAAGGTCTGGGTGATGTTAACCCTTTGAGTGCCAGAGGGGTACGCAACGCATTGCAATGCTTTGCGTACCCATCTGGCACTCAAAGGGTTAAGAGGCCAGTTCTGCTCTGCGCCCTGCCGCCAACGCAGTCATGCACTGTAGAGACTTCCAGAAAGCACACAATGCTCCCAGCACAGAACTCCCAGCATTCCTACACCTCCCAGCATTCTGTGCGTTTGGGCAGTCTCTACTGAGCATGACGGCTTCTGACAAACATCCTAGCGAATTATATAAGATACAACTATGGTGGCGCACAAATGAAACAGAGAGGTATAACAAATCCTCAGCAGCCGGACCTAGAACCACTACTCCACCAGTTCACAAATCACTATATTTCAAAACATGATCTGGCGCTTCGAGTATTTGTGGGAATTACGTTATGCAAATATACACAGAACAGTACACAGAAATCTTAAAAATCAAAGTTCCTTTAATCCAATCTTCCGAACAGAGATGAATTAAACAAAAAAATACAATTTCAATATTCCATGACACATAAAAATATATAACAATATAATAATCTGAAGCACTTCAAACACTCCCTCTGTTATAATGCCACAGATAAATATATAAAATACTGGAGGAATACAACTCTGGGACACCCCAAACACCAAAGAAGTCACGATGCCACAGATGCTTCCCTAATAGTATACGTACAGCACATAGAAAGCCACCACGGTAAACGTATACACCATATGGCAATCCCAAATGCGGTATAAATTACATCCACATCCTCAAATAACCCCCAATTAAAATAATAAAAAACCTATACTAACTAACCCTATCTATATACCGGTATATATAAAAAAAACAAAAAAACATACAAATGTATGTGAGCAGAGTTGAGAAACAAAGTATAGTCCCAGGAAGAGTCGTCACGCTACAAAGTAGCAATAAGATCCTTGTCGCTGTATATAATATTCTGATCAAAGGTGTAACTACATATGGTATAAACGGCAATCCATATTCCTTCCTCACACAATTCTCTGGTGTATGACCAATCCACTCCGTCTTTCAAACCGGTGTAATAACTCGACACCCGGTTGACATATACATTACACAGCAGTGGATATTAAAAGATCGAAATGTTCCAATACACCACGTTGTTGGCATTTATTGCTTAAACAAATGCTCTTATAGTAAGTTACACTTATCTGATATCCTTAGAGGCTAGTCTCCATAAACAGCTGAACCGCCTCTCTTTGCTGAGTACTCGATCCTCATTCATCAGCTTCACAGCGTTTCTGCCGGTTAGCTTCAACCATCAATCGACGTGTTTAACAGCGGTCATAATTCAGACCTCCTTTCTTCCGCTTCCGTTCGGTCTTACGATAGGATCACTCTTCCGCCACCGACTAGTATTACAAGTCGGGCTCTCAATCCATGCTCATTCCAACGCGTTTCAAAACCACCCGGGTTTCTTCTTCAGGGAATTAGTGTATATATAAAGCAACATCCTCAATGTCCCTATATACCCCTATGCTCCTCCCCCCCATAATACAAAAACACAACACCTAACTCCCTCCCTAATTAATTAGGGTGTGGATCCTCCAACAAATACGTGAAAAATAAAAATAAACTAAACACAACTCTATTGCTAATCTAATGCAACATAATATTCTATACCAAATATTATATAGTCATAATTAACCCCATCCTCACTGTAATGTTCATAATGATACAAATACAAATATTTATGCACATATAATGAACCATTCCCTAACACACATACACCCATTTATTGTGACCATATATTAACCCTTTAACATTCTTCCATCACTAAATGTAACAGTGATCATCACTTAAATATATGCATAGGATCAAATGGAGAAACATAAGAGGAGACAAATAGATGAACTCTAAATTCATGTGTAATAACACACATGAATAACAAACATTAACCCCTAAAGATCCATTCCACCTATCGTTTCCCACTCATTCCAAAAAAAGGTCATGGAATGTTTGGGAAAAATATAAGTGAAAAGAATATATCTAACCACGTTGGCTTAAAATTAACTTTATAAAAATCCAAATATTTCCAATTCAGCGTTTAACCCTAGGGGAGCCAATGTATTCATATTATAGATCCATTGGCTCTCCCTTCTAGACATTTCCTTAATGAAATCACCCCCTCTCCAATTTTTCTTCACAATATCAATCCCACAAAATTTCATATTACTAATATTAGCATCTTTACACTGCAAGAAATGAGATGATAAACTATGTTTAGTGAAACCAATCTTTATATTATAAATATGTTCACGTATTCTCTCTTTCAACGGACGTTTCGTTCTTCCAATATATTGTTTCATACAGTGACATTGAATCAAATAAATCACTCCTTTCGTGTGGCAAGTGATGGTCTGTCTAATCCTAAATTTCTCACCAGTTGTATTCGACATAAAATGCTTCTCATTTTTATTCTCACGACAAGAAGTACAACCCAAACACCTACCACACTTAAAAAAAACGGAGCCATTGGTCAACCAGTTCCTAGAGGCAATCTTCCCAATATTATTCTGTACAGTAGGAGCCAACATGGTATTTAAACTAGCTGCCTTAGTAAACACAATAATTGGTCTATCGGGCAACAAATCCATCAACATTCTATCTCCCTTCAATACATCCCAATGTTTATTAATACTCTGTCTAACTTTAAAGTAATCTATACTAAAAGGAAGGACAACAGAAATCTTTTCATCCCTTTTCTCCCTAAAATTTTTTTCTTCCAATAAAGAGCCCCTGTTCAACCTCTCAATTTGTGTATAGTATTCTTCAAGCATTTCCTCTGGATATTTCTTTTCCAAAAACCTATTTTTAATGATTCCAACCTGTTCCTCAAACACCAAATTGTCTGTACAATTCCTCTTAATCCTCATCATTTCTCCCTTCGGGATGTTATTGAGCCAAGGAGGAAAATGACAACTGTTCAAAGCAATATAACTGTTACAATCCACAGGTTTAAAGAAAGTTTTGGTTTTAACCTTTCCCTCCTCTATATAAATCATTAGATCCAAAAACTCAACTTCCCTATTGCTTGACTTCACTGTAAATTTAAGGTTGCACTGATTGTCATTGATATACTCAATAAATTGATTGAGAGATTCGGCAGTTCCTCCCCACACAAAAAACACATCATCGATGTATCTTCGCCATAACACCAGGTCTGCGCCCAACCTACCCTCTCCCCAAATGTACTGGTCCTCCCAAAACCCCATGTACAAATTAGCGTAGCTAGGCGCAAACCTGGTGCCCATGGCGGAACCCTGCAACTGCAGGAAAATGTCACCTCCATACCAAAAATAATTATGAGTCAAGATGAACATAATAAGGCCACATAGAAAATCAATCTGTAAAGTGGTCAACAAACATTTTTTCTCCAAAAAGTAGCGAGTTGCCCTCACCCCTTTCTCATGATCAATGATCGTATACAACGATGTAACATCTGCTGTCACCAATATATAATGATCTTGCCATTCTAAATTTTCTAATATTTTAATAATATGAGTCGTGTTTTTAAGATAGGCTCTTAACTCTTTAACATAACTTTGTAAGTAGTTGTCAATATATTTACTCAAATTGGCCGTAAAAGAGCCAATCCCCGAAATAATAGGACGGCCTGGGGTTTTTTCCACACTTTTGTGTATTTTTGGGAGGAAATAAAAAACAGGTAGCCTGGAATAATGATTATAAATAAAATCAAATTCTTTCTTATATAGTATGTTCTTTTCTAATCCTGCCTGTAAAATATTCTTACGTTCCTCCCCAAATTCCAATGTGGGATCAACACACAGTTTCTTGTATGTGACCTCATCCGATAGAATTCTCATGGCTTCTTCATTATACTGTTGGTGATTCATAATAACCACCCCTCCGCCTTTATCGGCGGGGCGTATAACCAACTCCTCATTCCGCTGTATGCTTCTCATCGCCTGATATTCCTCAAAGGACATATTATAAAATTTCTTCTTTTTATTCCTAGTCCTCCTAATATCTCTCTCTACTAAACCCATAAACTGTGTCATTTGGTCACTAATCTCATTCCTAGGAAAAAAAGATGACTTCACTTTAAACTCAGTATGGACAAACAAACCCTCCACCACGTCCATATTTTCTTCTCTTTTGTTCTTGCAAAAATATTTTTTCAAGCAGTTTCCTCATAAACTTTTGCATCCCTACATAAGTGTGGAATTTATTCAACGGGGTACTAGGTGCAAATTTCATACCTCTACTCAAAACATTCATTTGATTCTTATCCAAAGTATGACCACTTAAATTATAGATTCCTGAGTATATGGATTCCTCTATTGGTAACACTGTCATTTTTTTCTGAAGGCGTCTCCCTCCCCTTTTACCTCTAAACCTCCTCCCACCTCTTCCAAGTCCCATAATCAACACCTCTCCTGCCATATTGCATGTAACATCTTCCCTATTCCCATATGCTATAGAAACATCATCAACCATTTCATTAAGGAAATGTCTAGAAGGGAGAGCCAATGGATCTATAATATGAATACATTGGCTCCCCTAGGGTTAAACGCTGAATTGGAAATATTTGGATTTTTATAAAGTTAATTTTAAGCCAACGTGGTTAGATATATTCTTTTCACTTATATTTTTCCCAAACATTCCATGACCTTTTTTTGGAATGAGTGGGAAACGATAGGTGGAATGGATCTTTAGGGGTTAATGTTTGTTATTCATGTGTGTTATTACACATGAATTTAGAGTTCATCTATTTGTCTCCTCTTATGTTTCTCCATTTGATCCTATGCATATATTTAAGTGATGATCACTGTTACATTTAGTGATGGAAGAATGTTAAAGGGTTAATATATGGTCACAATAAATGGGTGTATGTGTGTTAGGGAATGGTTCATTATATGTGCATAAATATTTGTATTTGTATCATTATGAACATTACAGTGAGGATGGGGTTAATTATGACTATATAATATTTGGTATAGAATATTATGTTGCATTAGATTAGCAATAGAGTTGTGTTTAGTTTATTTTTATTTTTCACGTATTTGTTGGAGGATCCACACCCTAATTAATTAGGGAGGGAGTTAGGTGTTGTGTTTTTGTATTATGGGGGGGAGGAGCATAGGGGTATATAGGGACATTGAGGATGTTGCTTTATATATACACTAATTCCCTGAAGAAGAAACCCGGGTGGTTTTGAAACGCGTTGGAATGAGCATGGATTGAGAGCCCGACTTGTAATACTAGTCGGTGGCGGAAGAGTGATCCTATCGTAAGACCGAACGGAAGCGGAAGAAAGGAGGTCTGAATTATGACCGCTGTTAAACACGTCGATTGATGGTTGAAGCTAACCGGCAGAAACGCTGTGAAGCTGATGAATGAGGATCGAGTACTCAGCAAAGAGAGGCGGTTCAGCTGTTTATGGAGACTAGCCTCTAAGGATATCAGATAAGTGTAACTTACTATAAGAGCATTTGTTTAAGCAATAAATGCCAACAACGTGGTGTATTGGAACATTTCGATCTTTTAATATCCACTGCTGTGTAATGTATATGTCAACCGGGTGTCGAGTTATTACACCGGTTTGAAAGACGGAGTGGATTGGTCATACACCAGAGAATTGTGTGAGGAAGGAATATGGATTGCCGTTTATACCATATGTAGTTACACCTTTGATCAGAATATTATATACAGCGACAAGGATCTTATTGCTACTTTGTAGCGTGACGACTCTTCCTGGGACTATACTTTGTTTCTCAACTCTGCTCACATACATTTGTATGTTTTTTTGTTTTTTTTATATATACCGGTATATAGATAGGGTTAGTTAGTATAGGTTTTTTATTATTTTAATTGGGGGTTATTTGAGGATGTGGATGTAATTTATACCGCATTTGGGATTGCCATATGGTGTATACGTTTACCGTGGTGGCTTTCTATGTGCTGTACGTATAGTATTAGGGAAGCATCTGTGGCATCGTGACTTCTTTGGTGTTTGGGGTGTCCCAGAGTTGTATTCCTCCAGTATTTTATATATTTATCTGTGGCATTATAACAGAGGGAGTGTTTGAAGTGCTTCAGATTATTATATTGTTATATATTTTTATGTGTCATGGAATATTGAAATTGTATTTTTTTGTTTAATTCATCTCTGTTCGGAAGATTGGATTAAAGGAACTTTGATTTTTAAGATTTCTGTGTACTGTTCTGTGTATATTTGCATAACGTAATTCCCACAAATACTCGAAGCGCCAGATCATGTTTTGAATTATATAAGATATTAAAACAATAAATTCATTGATGTTAGTCTTGTCTCTCAAACTTTTATAGTCTGAGAGATATACAATTATAAACTTCCCTTCTCCTCCCCTTTCCCAGACGTCAGCTGTCAAGCTCTCAGCATAAGATTCGAGTCATGCGATTCGAGGTGGCTCTTCAGCAGCAGAACTGAAATCGCGCTATGTAAAAAGAAATACTTCATTCGAACGGTCTACAAAGTTTGCCTGGTTTGCAAGCACACTTTGTAGATCATTCCAATGAAGTATTTATTTTTAGATAGTGCTATTTTGGCTCTGCTGAAGAGCCGTCTGCAGTCCCGGGACCAGAATCTCATGATGTCAGCTACAGGCTGACGCCTGGGAAAGGGGAGGGAGGGGGGAGTTTAAAATCATATATCTCTCAGACTATAAGAGTTTGAGAGACAAGACTAACATCAATGAACTTATTGCTTTAATATCTACAATATAACACACTGATAAAAACAGACATTATTAACACTTTAAAGGGATAGTAATACTTCGTTTTATCTTTATTTTATTTTGTAGGCATTAAAAAAACATGAAGAACGATATAAGTCTTATCTCTCAAACCTTTATGGTTTGAGAGATATTCACAAGCAAAGTTTCCCCTCCCGCCCCTTTTACCTAGTGTAAGCTATCTCTTCTCAGATGTGGAATGCAGTCTACAGACCAAACAGATAACAGAAGGAGACAATCTTCTTCCTATGAGAACAATGAAATCCCTGCCCCCCTTGACAAGTTTTTCAGGTTTTTCCTTATCTTAATTGAAGATTGTCCCTCTCTGCAGTCTACCTGGGCACCTCCCTTCTGATCTGGCTGAACAGTGTTACATCAGTAAAAGGGGCAGGAGGGGGACACTTTGTCATTCAATTACTCTTGAACTACAACTGTGACAGAATTGAAATGACACTCTCCAAAGTCCAAATACTATGATGATTAATTAGAGCTGTTTTTATTATGAAACATTACTATCCCTTTAAAGGAAAACATTGTCTTAACATTTTACTATTAAAAAAAGCATTGCTTTACCCCTTAATTACCGGCTGCACGACCGGCCGTTAAGACCACGGAGCTTTTTTTTTGCGCAATGAATTCAGGGGTCCCTGAGCAGCGTGTAGCCGCGTGGGGACCCCTGAATTCTATGATGTGCCAGGACCATCATGTGTCCTTAACGCAAGTTTACCCATGACAGTCTTGGCACGTCATGGGTCCTTAAGGTGTTAATATATAAATATATATATTGCTGAGTAAAACTAAAGGTTATCTTAGATAACACTAGCATTTTTGGGGTGTAATACTTCAACGGACTGAAACTTTATGGTGGTGCAGTTGCAACATTAGACTATGGACCAGTCAGATATATATTATGGTAATTAGGCTTGTCATGCAGACACTTCCTGTTTTAGCTCTACGTTACCACCACCATTTTCTGACACTACTCAGCAATGCATTCACCATCTGCCCCCGGATTAACCATCTGAGTGCCAAAGGGGTACAAAATGCATTGCAAAGCAATGCGTTACATACCCCCTGGCACTCAAAGTGTTAACAGTGTCAATAAGTTTGTTAGGTAATGTAGGGTGAGGACACAAAGAGCCAGAACGACATGTTTTAATTATCCTAATTAATTAAATCTAACTCAAAAACTAATTTGCTAAATAAAAAAATGGCTAATACATCATATAGGTGATTTTTAATGCTTTTTCAAAACTGTGTCCCTCTGAACAAAATACAGGTGCTCTGGGCATTTACCTTCTATAGTAAACGCATCATACAAATGTTTATCCCTTTAAGTGCCAGCGTCCACATGTAGATAGAACTTTATTGCTCTCGGTGTCAAAGGGCTGTGTAAGGCATTGCATGCCCCTCTGGCACTAAAAAGGATAAAGTTTTATTTACACAGAAGATGATGGACGAACAGGAAAAACTCAGATGAACCATTATGTTGTCTAAGTGGAAGCACTTTCTTCCGGACTATGTCGAGTTGATGAGACGAGTAATTAGTTATTTCATATAGCTTTTACCTAATGAACAGGAATTGTAAGAAACCACCATTCATTAATCGGAGCAAGGGCCTAAGCAATCAGGCCATTGAATTAGCTGAACCCTGTGAGAAAAAGGTCAGAAGGGATCATGCCAGACATATGTGTCCAGGAAGCCACAGATGTGACCTTTGCCACGGGGCCAAAACTATCAAACAAAAAAAAAAAATACCCCCATATGAAAAATATTGCATAGGATTAAATGGAGATATCTGCACTAAGCATCCAGCTACAAGCCAAAATGGTTCCCCTATCATGAAAAATGAATACTTAAACATCTAATACTTAAACATCTATTAGGTCTAATGAGGCTTAAGTGGTACACAAAATTAATCAAACCCAATATAAGATTAGGCACAAAGGAGCATATTCAATAAGATAAAGAGGTGCAATTCTAGAGCAGCCAAATCACACCATAGGGGACACACCAAATAAAAAATACCCATTGATTTGCATTTGTCCCCTATAGAACAGTTGGGTTAACCCAAAATTGCACCTCCTTAGCTTATTGATTATGACCCAAAGGGCCTTTTACTTTCCTGCTGGACCTCTTGGCCAGGGAGGGGAGGTAAAGGACCTCCCAAACCCGTAAGGTGAGTGGTGGTCCCAAAGATAAGAGCCTGACCCCACTTAGGATTGAGCAGTTTCACTGGCACAGATCACTGAATGGATATGGGCACAAGGAAGTCATACACCTCAGACTTTCAAAAGAAAAAACAAAAAAAGAAAGAAAGGTTTAGTTGTAATATAAAAATGTTTTTCTTTACTGAAAGGGTAGTAGATAAGTGGAATAGTCTACCAGCAAAAGTGGTAGAAGTTAATACAACAACGGAATTTAAGCATGCATGGGATAGGCATTAAGCTGTCCTGAACATAAAACAAGACCAAGGACCAAATAGGGTTTGAGGTTTTTACAGCAGGAAAAACGGGCAGACTAGATGGGCCGATTGGTTCTTAGCAGCCACCAAATTCTATGTTTATACACAATGGCAAAAGATGAACAAGTTTGGAGTAAACCTACTGCACCATCAGGAACAAATAAAAATACCCCACATTCCCATTGATTTATATGGGGTTTTTAAACCTCCAGAATGACAAAGAGGTTTCCACAGCACTGCAAAGCAATGTTTTTAGAACGTCTTTAGCATTAAAAGGCTTAAAGGGATAGTAATACTTACGATATAAGTCTTATCTCTCAAACCTTTATGGTTTGAGAAATATTCACAAGCAAAGTTTCTCCCTACCGCCCCTTTTACCTAGTGTAAGCCATCTCTTCTCAGATGTGGAATCCAGTCCATAGACCAGACAGATAACAGAAGGGGACAATCTTCTTCCTATGAGAACAATGAAAGCCCTGCCCTCCTTGACAAGTTTTTCAGGTTTTTCCCCTTACCTTAATTGAAGATTGTCCCTCTCTGCAATCTACCTGGGCACCTCCCTTCTGCTCTGGCTGAGCATTGTTACATCAGTAAAAGGGGCGTGAGGGGGAGACTTTATCATTCAATTACTCTTGAACTACAACTCTGACAGAACAGAAATATCACTCTCTATAGTCCAGATACTATGATGATTAATTAGAGCTGCTTTTATAATGAAACACTACTATCCCTTTAAACAAAGATGTCATAGGATATGTAAATTGATCTAAAACTGGCTATATTATCATATAAACTAGGCATTAATCTAAACCAACCACCATAAAACTGCAACTGGTATCAGAGCAGGGGTGTTGGGATGGTACTTGCCAAGACTACATAGTGGACATTGAGGGTGCAGCAAAGGCACCTGCCTCAAAATGTGGCACCCTAGCTGTTTGCCTTTTCTGCCTAATGAGAAATCAGGCCCTGTGAACAATAACAAGTTACTATATATGTATGTAAATGGATAGTATTAAGTAATATAGAAAAATACATATTGCAGGGTTTATCCTGCTGATTTAAAGCAGAACTACCACCTCCACTAAAGTCGCCCTGCAATACTTATGCAGGTGGCGACTAGCTTTGTAATCATTATTTTACCTCTCAAAAGTGCCCAGAAATGAAGCTACATTTAAGTTTCCGAGACTGACGGCCAGATTACTGCAGCCTGTGCTCCTGCGCCATCAGTCTCTTCCAGAGCCATCCGACCCAGTGCAATGCCTGTAAAGGGTGAAGAGGACTGACAGTGAAGGCGCGCATTCAAGATGTCCGTGGTGCTGCCTGGCTTCTGGTCTCGGAAGCTTAAGGATAACTTTATTTGTGGGCACTTTTGAGAGGTAAAATAATGATTACAAAGCTAGTCGCCACCTGCATAAGTATTGAAGGGCGACTTTAGTGGAGGTGGTAGCGCCGCTTTAAAGTGTATTCAAACCAATGAGAGATGCTTTATTCTAAAGTTATTGAAGCAGAAACGTACTTTTTTTTTTTTTTAATATACAGTAAAGCCCATAGCCTAAAGTTTTACATTGGTGATGTTGCTACGACACTCTATGCAGGGTTATTGCCAGTCACAGTTCCACATTGTAAAATCCTTTTTTAACTTCCTAACTTTTATGTATTATTATTATTATTATTATTATTATTATGATTAAATAGGAATTTTAAGAACCACCATTCATTAATTTGGATTCTATTAAGAGTGTCAAAGTTCCGTCCTCAAGGGCTGCACACAAGCCATGATTTAAATATTTCCCTACTTGAGCACAGCTGAGTCAAACAAAATGAATGAGTCACAGATTAACTAACTTAATCACTGAAATCCATACATTGTGGCCTGTTTGCAGCCATTGAAAAATGAGATGTGACACCCCTGTAAATCCTTTCCATGGTGTATTTAAGTAGTTATGTTCTCATGCAGTTTTAAAGGGACAATCACACTCCACATGCAGCAGAAGATATATGTAGCATTAAAGCATATGTAATGTGCTTTAATATTATGTACTAGTTAATAAAATAGGTTCTTTACTTTTTACATTATTACACAGCCTAGATCACATACTAGGTATGTAGCAGTTAGTGTGAGCAGCTAGTAGATCAACATGATTTTAAGAGGAATTGATCGTGCCAAACTAATCTTTTCAGCTTCTACGAAGAAGTAAGTAGCAACCTAGATAATGGTAAGGCAGTTGATGTAGTGTATATAGACTTTGCAAAGGCATTTGATACAGTGCAACATAGAAAACTTGGGTATACAATAAGGAACTTGATAGAAAACTGGCTGAAGGATAGGGAACAGTGTGCGGTTGTAAATGGACAATTCACCAATACAGTTAAAGTTGACAGTGGAGTACTAGGTCCACAGCTTTTCAACATGTTTATAAATGACCTGGATATAGATATAGAAAGCAAAATGTCAATATGTGCAGATGACACTACATTATTATTATTAATCTTTATTTATATAGTGCCAACTAATTCCACAGTGTTGTACAATGGGGAATAGACATACAGAGGTATTAAATAATACAGTCAAATGTGGAGAACAGAAGGGTTAGAGGGCCCTGCCCATGACAGCTTACAGTCTAGAGGAAGAAAGGTTGGACGCAGAAGGTGTAAGTGCTATTGGGTGTAAGTGTCTCCTGCCACATGAACTGCCAGTCAGTGGGTGGGAGAGAGAAGTGCTAGTGAGTGTAGTGGTCCAGGGAAGGGGTGGTTCTTGGTGATGTTTATGGAGGCAGTTGATAGGCTTTCCTGAAAAGGTGAGTTTTCAGGGAGTGTCTGAAGACTGGGGGAGTCTGATGAGGTGGAGGTAATTAATTCGGAGCAGGATATATGTTCTCTACAGAGGGATTTACATAAAATAGCAGATTGGGCAAATAAATGGAATATGAGGTTTTATGTGGTAAAGTGTAAAGTAATGCATTTGGGAAGGAAAAAATCTCAATCCTACTTATGAACTTAATGGAATCATTTTAGGGGACTCGTTGCTAGAGAAAGACCTGGGAATCCTTGTAAACTACAAACTTGGAAACAGTGACCATTGTCAAACAGCAGCAGCAAAAGCAAACTAAGTCCTGTCTTGCACAAAAAGGGGTCTACATGTGAGGGGAGGTGGTTTATACTAGGTAAAAGAGGCGGGAGGGGGAAACTATCATTCAATTACTCTTGAACTACAACTCTGACAGTATTGAAATAACACTCTCCATGGCACAAATACTATGAAGATTAATTGTTGCTGCAGTTTTTGTGAAACATTACTATCCCTTTAAAGGTGAACATAGACATGCTGTATAATGATTCAATAGGCTGTGGTCATGCAAGTCACTCCTGTAAATAGACAGCTACCATGTTGCATAGTAAATTAGGTTGAAAAAGGACAAATTGCTAGAGCTCAGCCTTTACCACAGTATAACCCAGAAAATGAGAATTACATAATCCTTCCTAACTCAGTGATGGGTGTAAATCTATTTACTAGATCTTTTTTGTTTACTCTACTAATACATAGCATGACTCTGTATGTTCCCTTATGCTACAAATGTATCCAATCTTCTACTAAATATGGCCACTGTATCTTATTTTTCTGTGAAGGCAAAATCACTTTGCTAATTTTACCCGTATGAACTTACCTAATAGAGAGACACCTGCATAAAAAATAATAAAAAAACACATTCCTTTCCTCTCCAGTTCTGCATATGCATATTCTGAAGGTCACACCATCAGGAAACTATAAAACGTCTGATTAACCCTTTGTGTTCCAGAGTGGTACGCAACGCATTGCAACTCTGGCACACAAACTGTTAACAAAAAGGACGGTCTTCTTTAAAAATTAAAATATTAAAAAACAATGCCACAATTTTAAATAATGTATTTGCATTTATTATAAAACGAGTATATTATCAATATATGTGTGAGGTCCCCCTATAAAAGGGTAATGATATTAAATATAACCTGATCTTCCTTAACCATTTTGATGCTACTTAAATTAATCACTTGGGTGCTAGAGAGGTCACCGACACATCTCTCCAGAATCCAAGTGGTTAATTTGGATTTTCAAAACACTTCTGAATATTTGGGGAGTAGTATTCCCTCTAAAATTGAGAAAGCCAGTGCTGAAAGAATTAAAAAAAAAAAAAAAAAAAAAATAGTGGTGCTACATGGTGTATCCATCCTCTCTAGCTTTTCACTGCTAGGTTGCTTAGAGGGAACACTTCTGGCTAGGGTTGCCACCTTTTCTTCCAAAAAATACCGGCCATGGCATTCCGTCCATAGACTTAACGTTGGACAGAAGCCAATTTTTTTACCGGCCTGCCGGTAAAATACCGGCTGGGTGGTAACCCTACTTCTGGCTGGTGGTCTCACCCCATATAATTCTTATTAAGAACCAATAACAAGTGCCCATTATGACTAACCCAGATTCATGTGCTTTAGTACGGATAGTTAGTTTTAAGTGCACACGTTTTTACACACATTGTTAAAGAAAACACAAGTCTGCTAACTAAGGCAATAAACGCCCATTAACATACAAAGACTGAGGAATTTTCACTGAGGTGTTTACGGAGTTGGGGGTGTTGAGGCCTAAATCTAGGGAACTGAAGGAAGCCTGAAGGTAGGGGGAAGGAAGGGATGATGGAGTGGGGAAGAAGAGGGGAAGGAGAGAGAGGGGGGAGAAGAGAGGAGAGGGGGGGAGAAGAGAGAGGGAGGAGAAGAGAGGAGAGAGGGGGAGAAGAGAGAGGGAGGAGAGGAGAGAGGGGAAAGAAGAGAGGGGGAGAGCAGAGAGAGAAGAATAATAAAACATGAAAAGGACTGGACATCATATTTTAATTATTTTTTAATATCACAATTTTTTTTAGGTTTTTTGGGGGGGGGAAATATTTCAGTAACATATTACTTATATTTGTAATAAATGCAATTCAATTATTTTAAAATGTGGGGAAAAAAATACAAACTTGCATAGGATACACATCTAGAAACCGGTTTGTGGATTGCATTTCTATGTACTTTTGATGTAAAAGCACTGTAATAGTCTATTATTATTATCTATAACAATACTGTTTTACACTAGAAACGTTCCATTTTTACTTTATACAAATGACCCTTTGTTCTAGAATTGTAAGAACTTACTAACAATCAACATAATGCTCATCCCCACAGCCAGATTTCTTATTAGGCAGAGTAACCAACCACCTAGCAGGGGTGAGAGGCCCTTCAGCTATTGCAGCCATTGGCTGGAGAAGGATGATGTGAGTTGTAGCCCAGCAACACGTCTCTCTGCAGCCTAGGTTTCCAAATTGTGAGGGAAGCCTCAGCGTTGCTGACCAAGGTTTTGGGAGTGGTTAACACAAGCCCACTGATCCTGCACCAGAGATCACCCCGACTTTATTGGGGCTGGTTTATTTATCAGATATTTATTGCTGTTATGTCCAGTTAACACATTTATTTCACAAATTTACATAACCTTGTACAGATAATAGCCATTATTTTTTCTACTTGTGTTAAATATTTGTATATGGGGACGAGTGACTGCTTTCTACAGGAGCAATGGAGTGGGTAAAGTATTATTTCTTTAGAAAATGTCTGACCAGGAAAAATACATTGAGATTTCTATCATTTTCAAGTATGTCCTGGAGAGTTTACAGTAAACAGTTACACATTTATGCATTGTTTATGTATATACCTTTGAGTGCGAGATGGGTATGCAATGCACAGCAAAGGAATATCCGATGGAAACAAATATAGCAGACTATGGACAAACAGGGAGGATCACAGAATTTCCTCCATTGTGTACATGGCTTACTGAGGACAAGGCTCAAAATAGACTGGAAAAGTCTGAGGTGAATAAAGCACCAACACCTGATGGAAGGGTAATTAAGGAGCTTGGTTCAGTAGGAGCAGGATCACTGTAGTTAATATGTATTGATTTGCCCTTATAAGATATAGTGTCCTGTGATAAAAGAAATGCCTAGCCTACTCACGCCTGCTTGGAAAGCCTAGCCTACTAGAGCCTGCTTGGATCACCCAGCCTACTTATGTCTACTTGGAATGCCTAGCCTACTCCTGCCTGCTTGTAATACCTAGATTATTCTGTCGGCTTGGAAGGCCTAGCCTACTCCCTGCCTGCTTGGAAGCCTAGCCTATCCCCCCCCCCCCGCCTGCTTGGAATATCTAGATTATTCTGCCGGCTTGGAAGCCTAACCTACCCCCCTGCCTGCTTGGAAGGCCTAGCCTACCCCCCGCTTGCTTGGAAGGCCTAGCCTACCCCCCGCCTGCTTGGAAGGCCTAGCCTACCCCCCGCCTGCTTGGAAGGCCTAGCCTACCCCCCGCCTGCTTGGAAGGCCTAGCCTACCCCCCGCCTGCTTGGAAGGCCTAGCCTACCCCCCACCTGCTTGGAAGGCCTAGCCTACCCCATGCCTGCTTGGAAGGCCTAGCCTACTCCCACCTGCTTGACCAATTACAATCGAGCTCTTGCACTGGTCATGCCATAGAAACTGTTCTCACATTTGTAGTCAATGCACACTGCCAGATAGCAAGGTCACTATTCAATAATTATCCTGTTTGAAGTCTCAGCTGCTTTTGACGTGGTCGATCATGATCTGATCCTCCAAATTCTTAACTCCTCAGGCACCCGTAACATAGCCTTGAACTGGTTATCCTTTTATCTAAATAGCCGATCCTACAGTGTCTGTACTGCCACCTCTTTGTCCTCTCCCATCCACTTCTCTTTGTTGGTCTTCCTCAAGGTTATGTTCCAGGACCATTTCGGTTCTCTCTACAAACAATACCACTTGGTGAAGTTAACAACTCATTCAGTCTTAAATATCACCTCTATGCAGATGACATCCAGGTTTATTTATCTGAACTTCAACTCAACTGACTCCTGATATTCCGTCTAAAGTCACAGATTGCATCTCAGCTATCTCAGACTGGATGGCCCATAGGCACCTCAAACTGAACACGTCAAAAACTGAGGTACTTGTTATCCCACCTAGACTTAGCCTAGTAGTGCCCTTCCAAGTGACCGTAAATGAGAGTACCATAAACCCAGTATCAGAAGCATAATGCCTAGGGGTGATAATTGCGCTTTCATTCTCTCCTCATATTAATGGTACATCAAATCCTACCACAAAAATCTGACCCTTCCTCTGTTCTTCCACAGTTAAAATCCATATGCAAGCTCTCATCGTATCCTGTTTGGACTACTGCAATCTTCTTCTCACCGGTCTTCCTGCCTCCTAAATTCATACACTTCAATACAAAATGCTGTAGCACAAGTCCGGTGAGATAGCTCAGTGGTAAATTCCCTGACTATGGAGCCTATTCAACTCAGCCTTTCATCCTTCCAAGGTCGATAAAATGAGTACCATTGATTGGGTAATAATAACATCTATTATTTCAAATGCCGATTTGGTTAATTCCGAGAGCGTGCGCTGAAAGCACTTTGAGTCCCACTGGGAGAAAGGCACTATATAAATACTAGTTATTATTATTATTAAGTCACCTTACGGTCACCAAGATTTGTTTCTGCCCCCCCCCCCCTAGTCACTGAAATGGCTGCAGATAGAACTCCAGATATCTTATAAAATACTGCTTCTCTCTTTCAAGACCTCTCAACTCTAACCTTTCCTACATTTCCACTCTCATCTCCTGCTATACCCCATCCCGCCACATACAGTCAGCCTCAATCTTCTCTCAGTTCCTTTTATGCCTACAGCCCTCTCTTGTTTCAGACCCTTTTACATCATTGCTCCTGATGTATGGAATGTTCTACATCCAAGCAAGTGCCACATCACTTCTCTTGCAGTCTTCAAGCCTTGCTAAAATTACAGGTCCTCAACAAGGCTTCAACAAGCTAGAAGGCACGGACTTCATACAACCAAGGCTCTTACAATGGACTTAATTTATGTTCCCCTATCCCAACCAGTACTCTAGCACTGTGTTACACACTTAAAGGAATAGTAATACTTGCAGATTACTAATCCCCATATTGTAGCTTTGTTAAAAAGAAACTTATTGCCCCCAGTGTCATATCTCAAACCCTTATGGTTTGAGAGATGATAGCGCTCAAAGTTCCCCCTCCCTTCCCCTTCCCTGACTGAACGCTGACTGCAGGGATATCCTGTATTACTTGCATCAGGCGGCTCTGCAGCATTGCCGAGATCGCGTTTATAAAAAATAAATCTTTCACTAAAACGGTCTTTTACGTGTGCATGCAAACCAAGCACAAACCAAGCACATGTAGAAGACCATTTCAGTGAAAGAATTATTTTTTATAAATGTGATCTCGGCTCAGCTGCAGAGCCGCCTGATGCACATAAGCCTGTTGTACGACAGTTCCCTGCAGTCAGCGTTCAGTCAGGGAAGGGGGAGGAGGGAACTTTGAGCACTATCATCTCTCAAACCATAAGGGTTTGAGAGATGACACTGGGGGCAATAAGTTTCTTTTTAACAAAGCTACAATATGGGGATTAGTCATTTGCAAGTATTACTATCCCTTTAACCCTTATGTAATTTGTATGTCTCCCTGTACCACTATAGATTGTAAGCTTTTGAGTAGGAATCCCACTTCCATTGTTTTCACTTTGCAAAACACGTGTAACCCTGTACTGTCTAAACCCTTAAATTATAAGTGTACGCATCATTTTACGTCACTATTTAAATAAACATATTAATTCATAAAATAATTAATTTGCAGCTGCCATATTATCCCTGTTTCCATAATAAAAAGATACAAGTACATTCGTAATACCTTTTTTCAATTTGGACTAACAGTTATATATCTTAAGACAAGCTTTCAAGAAATCAACTCTCTTCCTCAGGTGTCAGTTGTTTCTACATGCGGATAAATGTGATTAAAGGACAGCAGATGTAGTACCACTGTTTCAAAAGGGGGAAAGATTTAACTGTAAGGTAGACTTCTATAGTGGTTAAAGGGACAGTAATGTCCCATAACAACTTGTTATAGTTTTGTAGAGGAGGAAAAAATAAGCTTAATGGCGCAAACAGCTATAGTTTGAGAGATATAGGCGTTGCAAGTTTCCCTCCCTCCCATTCTCCTAATGTCAGCTGTAAAGCTGACAGCAGGAGATTCGAATCGTACGACTCAAGGAGGCTCTGCAGCAGAGCAGAAATCACGTTATTGCAAAATAATTACTTCGATGGAAAGGTCTACAAAGTGTGCTTGTAAACCAGGCACACTTTGTAGACCTTTCCAATGAAGTAATTATTTTGCAATAAAGCGATTTAGGCTCTGCTGCCGAGCAGCAGGCTGGTCCCCGGACCAGGATCTCCTGCTGTCAGCTAGACACCGACATCAGGAGAAGGGGACAAAGGGGGGGGAACTTTCAATGCTTATATCTCTCAAACCACAGTGGTTTGAGAGATAGGGTCTGCATCATTAAGCTTGTTTTTTCCTCCTCTACAAAACTATAACAAGTTTTTATGGGACATTACTGTCCCTTTAAGATAACAAAAGGATTGCTAACCAAAAGTATTTAGGACTATGTGATGAATAAAAACATTTTAGTATGCATTAAAATGGTTTTATGAAAAACAGAGTATGTCAAATTAATTTATTTGCATGCTATGAATGATTAAGTAGAAATTTGGACAAGGGTACTGATGTTGATATAGCATACTTGGATATTGTAAAACTTTGATACTGTGCCTCAAAACAGGTTACTGCATAAATGAAAAGGCATTAGCTTGGGAGCTGATATCCTATATAATAATTCGCTAGGATGTTTGTCAGAAGCCATCATGTGCAGCAGAAACTGCCCGAACGCACAGAGTGCTGGGAGCATTCTGTGCTGGGAGCATTCTGTGCTTTCGGCCAGTCTGTACAGTGTATGACTGCGTCAGCGACAGGACGCAGAACAGGACCGGCCTCTCACCCCTTTGAGTGCCAATGCATTGTGTACCCCTATGGCACTCAAAGGGTTAACATCACGTGGACCTTGGCCCTTGTACACGGCCTTTACAATAGTGGTTAAATAAATGATCAAAAGAAGTAAGTTGTTGTAAATGGGACTTTTTCAAGTTGATCTAAAGTTGTAGGTGGAGTGCCATTGGGCTCAGTTCTTGGGCTCAGTTTTTAACCCCTTAACGACCGGCCATGCAGGCACGAGGTGGTCACTAAAGGACCACGGAGATTTTTTATTTTTTTTCCTCAATTACGGACTCCCAGAATGGCGTGCAGCCGCGGGGTGAGCCCGGAATTCCATGACGGTCATGGTACGTCGTCAACTCAGATCGACCCATGACGTACTATGACCGCCAAGGGTCGTTAAGGGGTTAATAATTTGTTTATTAATGATCTTGATGTGTTTCACAAGGAAATACATACAAGCAGAATGTTTTTTTCTTCAGAAAGATTTTGATAAAAGTGAGTGAACTGGGAAGAAAGTGGCAAATGCAGTTTAACATATAAAATGTGAAGATAACAATTTGGGGCACAGAAACAAGCATAATACGTATCCAGCAAATGGGAAATGCTTGATAAAGAAATGGGAATATAAGTGTGTGTGTATGTGTAAGACAGTGAGTGATATGTGAATGTGTATATAAGAGACAGAGTGAGTGAGTGTGTGTGTGTGCGTGTGTAAGCGGCAGTGAGTGTGTAAAAGCGACAGTGAGTGTGTGCGTAAGACAGTGAGTGAGTGTCAGAATGTGTATGTAAGAGACAGTGAGTGTGTGTGTGTGTGTGTAAGAGACAGTGAGTGTGTGTACTATGTGTGTGTAGTGTATGTGTGCGTGTGTGCGTGTGTGTGTGCGTGTGCGTGTGTGTGTGTGTGTGTCAGTGTCCCCAGGGCTCAGTAGGTCCTAGTTACTCCCCATTAGTGTAGTAATAAGATTAATACATTACATATAACAATAAGCTAGCATACACAGTATAGCACTGTATTAAGATTTACTGTACTTACTGTACTATAACATTTAACATTCAGTTGAATCCAAAGATTCCCACACAGGAGACTAGGGAACATGCAGGTTTTTGGCAAATACATTTTAATGCAGCTCATACCGAATTACACAAGAGCTTTATGGATTGCTTTCTTGGAGCTGCCATTAAGAAGCCACAAAATTCTAATTTATAGACTCACAGATTTGATAGTTTTCTTTCTCCCGTTTTATCCCATTTATGAAATAAGCACAGAGACAAAAAACCCACAACTTTCCGGTGTTAGAAAACGCAGAGGGATCTGGAAGCCTCGTAAAAAGAAATGTGTACTTTTCTATTAAACAAAAAAAGAGTTAGGCAGATGGACACATCCTTATAGCTGCCGAGGGAGATCATTAACTGCCTCATTTATCACCGCGTATTTACATTGTTTTTTTGGGTTTTTTTTAACCCTTTGAGTGCCACAGAGGTATGCAACACATACCCCTCCGGAACTCCAAGGGTTAACCCCTTTGAATGCCAGGGACTTACAACAAAATGCCTCTCACACACGTCTGGTGCCGAATGGGATTCTTTCTTTCAAGACAGAGAGTTGAGAAACAAATTGCTCTGGTCCTTAAAGTTTTAAAGGGATATAAATTCTTAAAAGTAAAAAATATATATTGTAGTGTTTATCCCCCTGAGTAAAATAATGGTACTCTCACTGATGAAAGGTGTTTTATTCAAAAGTTATTACAGCTCAAACTTGATTTTTTTAAGTGCAGTATCACAGTGGCCTGAAATTGTACAGTGGCACTGTTGTTACATTGAGTCTGAGGAGTATGGAGTAAATCGGTGTGGTTGGGGATAAACTTTTTGTAGTGGTCGGGAGAGCCGGTTCCAAGGGGACAGTCAGCTCCAGTTGGGAGAGATAACAGTTCGGACAATCACTACGGAATGTTGTATAATTAACCTGGGGAAGAATACTCTTTTCAATTTATACAAATCCAGTGGTACCATTTTATTTTAAATCCATTATATTTACCTTTATAAGATATTTTTTGTTTAACATTTGTTTTTTATATAGATATATTGATATCAAAGGGTTGCAGTCCATATATAAGGATTATGTGTTTATGTGTTGTATTTTTATAATCATTAAAAAATTTGTAGATATATTCCTCGCTACTGTATGTTTTTAGACAATAGGGAGGGGTATTTGAACATTGGGCTTTCTCATGAGAAATTAGTGTTAGCGCTCTCTCCTTATTAATATATCTACACTATAACACTATTCCTGTCTGCCCTGAATACTGTTGTGCAATGGTTCTCAAACTTTTTTTCCCTTAACTGTCTGAGTACCTAAGGGGTACCAGACTCACTGCGAAGCAATGCACTGGGCACATCTTTGGCATTCAAAGGGTTAACGCACCCCACCCCTTAGTCTTGAATTTCTGTAATAATGTAGAGTGTTGCAGACACCAGCTTCCACAGATGGATGATGCAACAGCATCACCTGGCAGCAAAACCTCTTGAAGCAATCAGAAAAAAAGAAAAAAAAAAAAGAAAGTGAACTCTTTAATAACTTTTGAAAGAAGCATCTCCCGGCAGTGAAAGTACCATTATTATACTCAGTAGGAACAACCCAATAACTTATATATTTAATAATTAGTGTTTACAGTCCCATTATAACCCTTTCAGTGTAAGAGAGGGGATAAAACACTCATTTATATTAATGGAAATATTCAATTTATTGCCTATAGTGAAGTTACAGTAGGCGTCACAATTGCTCTAGTTTTCCTTTAAAAATAAGCCCCAAAGAATTTTGCTTTCATTTTCCTTAAGTTTCAGTCTTAACCCTTTGCGTGCCAGAGAGGTATCCAATGCATTGCATTGCAATGCACTGGATGCCTCTCTGGCATTCAAAAGGTTAAGACACCCCAGCATGTAATCTTGACATTTTAAGGCACGCGTAACAGTCTGTCATGTGTAATCAAGGGTAGAAATCAGATATCCTGATTGTGAGACATAATAATATATGTATATCTTTATTTATATGGCACAACACAGTGTACACAGCGCCTTACAAGAGTAAGAGGGGATAAAAGTGCCACATTCATAGAAACAATAGGAGAGATGTCCCTGCCCCAAGGAGCTTACAGTCTAAATGGGCAAAAGGAGACAGACAACAGAGTAAGAGGGTGTCAAGTGCTGAGAGTTGGCCGAAGGTAGTGCATGGACCTAGTTCTCCAGAAGATAAGATTTCAGAATAGACTTAAAGACAGAGGGGGATTGTTCTAGACATAGGGAGAGGGGTATGGAGTACCATAGGTAGGGAGCGGAAAGTGAGAAAGGTTTGAGACAGGAGAGGGCAGAGGGTGTGGGTGGTGCAACAAGGACGTTGTGTGCTGAGCGAAGGAGGCGGCTAGGAACACAAGAGGAGATGAGGGAAGAGATGTAAGGAGGGGTAGCAGTGTGGAGATCATTAAAACGTGAGAGGAAGGACTTTTTAATTGACTAGTTGAAGACCCTGTGTACACGGGTCACAGTGCCACCCAGCAACGGCTGAGCTGCAATCATCCAGAGTAGAGACTGCCCGTGCCGCGGCTGATACTGAGCAGGGTGCTCCAAATTCAGACCGTAGTCAATGACTATGGTCTGAATTAGAAGCCCCGATCCTTTATAAGCCGCGGTGCAGGCAGTTTGTAGTGCGCATGACTGAAGTGCACGCATCTGTCTCTATTGAGCATGATGGCTTCTGACAAACAATGTAGCGAATTATTATATAGGATGCGTTGTTAAATAGGCAGCCATGACAGTCAGTTTTTGGGGAGAATACAGATAACGAGCATTTTCTCGATAACCATTTCCATAAATGTACATTTGAACCCTTTCAGTGCCAGGGGGTAGGCAAGGCATTATACACAGCATTCACATTTCTGTAAAAGTCTTTTTTAGAACATAAGGGGCACCCTAAATGGATGACCGTGTGGCACACCAAAATGCAGCGGCACCCTGGTGGAGAACCACTGCGGTAGAGACAGGTATTTCTATACGTTACCCCTATCTGTGTTACGCTCTGTTAATATCCCTCCTTTCACAGACCCTGACACAGAGCTCTGTGGAAAGCTCATGGTCGGACACATAAAAATGTTTTAAAAGAATAAACAAATAATGTTTTATAATTATTTGCTAAGTATTCTACATAATGATCAAAACTTGTAAAGTGGTGATAGATCCACTTACAGGTGTTCAAATCCCCATTTAAATCCTGTATTTTACTCCAAAATATATATTTCATAATTTGGATTTACAATACAATTAACACTTTAAATATAAGAGGTCTCCAACACACTGTGGTTACTATCCCCGCTTACATCAAAGGTCATTTTATTTGTCCCCTATGGTGCCATTATACTTTGCACCACAATTGCTCTATTTCATTTGTAACCCTTTGTGTGCCAGTGAGGGTACAGTGCGACGCAGAGCAATGTGGTGTACATCCCTATGGCAATCAAAGATAATTAAATTAAATAATTAAAATTAAAGATAAGCCACAAAGAATTTTGCTCTAAAAATTAATCTACACATTTAATCCTCATAGTATTTGGGCCATGGAGAGAGTTGTATCAATAGTTCGAGAGTATTTAAATTATAAAGTATCCCTTCCTGCCCCTTTTACTTAGTGTAAGCTGCCTCCCCTCAGATGTGGAATTTGCTTTCTTGACCAGACAGCTCACAGAAAGGGTCAATCTTCTTACTGTGACCAAAAGGTAAACCCTGCCCCCCTTGACAGGTTTTTCTTTATGCTAATGGACCATTGTGCCTCTCTGTGATCCATCCGGACAGTCTTGCTGCTCTGAGGTGAGCAGTGTTACATCAGTAAAAGGGGTAGGAGGGGGATACTTTATCATTCAATTACTCTTGAACTACAACTCGGACAATATTGAAATAACATTCTCCATGGCCCAAATACTATGAAGATTAATTGGAGCCGCTTTTATTGTGAAACATTACTAGCCCTTTAAAAGATACCAATTCCCCTCCATTTATTAATGTAATATTGTAACCGGAAGAAATATATTGGGATTTCTCTCCTTTACAAGCACGTCTGGGACATTTATAAAAATTACACACAGGAGAAGCTTCCGCTAATAATAGTTAAAATGTAGTCATTGGTACTATAATGACATTACTATTTACGATAAATACACATCACTGCACATTTACAGTTATATCCAACTAACAATTTCATCCATTTTTTTTAAATAAGAGTTATTCAGTGTGTCATATTTATTATATTAATGTTATTGATCAATTCTCTAAACTGATTAAAGAGTGAGGAAAAAATAGCTCTGTGTACTACAATACGCTTTGATTTTATTGCTAAAGACGTTAATCTCTTAGATGCTACAGATATCTCCAGTACATAGCTTCAGAATGTTTTGGAAATGTCTCTAGCATCCAGTGGGTTAAAGGGATAGTAATGTTTCACAATAAAAGCAGCTCCAATTAATCTTCATAGTATTTGGGCCATGGAGAGTGTTATTTCAGTACTGTAGTTCAAGAGTAATTGAATGATAAATTAACCCCCTCCCACCCCTTTTACTGATGTAACACTGCTCACCTCAGAGCAGCAGGACTGTCCAGATGGATCACAGAGAGGAACAATCTTCAGTGAGCATAAGGGAAAAACCTGAAACACCTGTCAAGGGGGGCAGGGTTTTCATTGTTCTCACAGTAAGAAAATTGTCCCTTGCTGTGATTTGCTGGGTCCCAGGACCAGATTCCACATCTGAGGTGAGCAGTGTTACACTAGGTAAAAGAGGTGGGAGGGGGATACTTTATTATTCAATTACTCTTGAACTGCAACTCTGACAGTATTGAAATATCACTCTCCATGACCCAAATACTATAAAGATTATTTGGAGCTGCTTTTATTGTGAAACATTACTATTTCTTTAACATCCAGTGCCATGCCAAGACCATCAAGGCTGTCTGGCACTTAAGGACCAGTGATGGTACTAGCACGTCATGGAATTAAGGGCACCCCGAGCAGCTGCACTCTACTTGGGGAGCCCTGAATTGGATATACACACACACAAAAAAAAAATGCTCAGTGGTCCTTAACCCTTTGAGTGCCAGAGGGGTACGCAACGCATTGCAAAGCCGTGCATTGCGTACACCTCTGGCACTCAAAGGGTTAAGTGCTGGCTGTGCATGCACTCGCTGGTCCTTAAGGGGTTAAACTCTAGGCCCTCTAATGTTTTTGTTTACATCAAGGGCATTTATCAGGTACAGTTTAATTATGTTTAGTACCGCTTCATTTACATTTAGGAATAAAGTACCCAGATACCAGAAATATTAATTTAAATGTTGATTGTGACCCATTGAATGCTAGAAAGGTGTCCAGCACATGGTGAATTTGGGGAATTTTTACTTTTCCTCTATGATGCAATGTTTATTTAGAACATACAGCCCTATAACATCATAACATGATGTAGACATACCTGGGAACTCACATATGATTTGACCCTGAGACTCAGGGTTTTGACCCATATTTCAAGGTCTCAGAATCAAATGCTTAACTCTCAGGGTGAGACAGCCAAGTGTTAACCACCATATGATCCGCACCAACTGACTGTTTGTCTACTCTCTAGATTGGTGCTACTTCCACTAATCTGCTTGTCTTGAGCGTGTGTTTAAGTATTGAGATCTCTAGACATATATCAATTAGAATTCTCAGTTCTTGGCAGATTTAAGGGTTAATATTTCTAAGAAAAATACATTTGCTCTACCCGTGAACCACCAACATTTAAAACTTAAAATACTTATCTAATCCAAATATCATAGGAAAACGAGTTTCCCCTCAAAAATAGAAATGGAGAGAAACAAAATAGTATAAGTTTAATTGTAACATTAAAGGGATAGTAATGTTTCATAATAAAAGCAGCTCTAATTAATCATCATAGTATTTGGACTTTGGAGAGTGTTATTTCAATTGTCAGAGTTGTAGTGTAATTGAAATAACACTCTATATGGTTCAATTGCTATGAAGATTAATTGGAGCTGCTGTTTTTGTGAAACATTACTATTCCTTTAAACCAGGTGTAGGCGATCCAGCTGTTGGCTAGTTAAAGATGATGGGAGTTGTCGTCTCCAACAGCTGGAAAGCCAAACGTTGCCTATACCTTGGGTAAAGTAGAAGTAACAGTGCCTAATAATCACCTCGCTGCTAACCTCACTTAAATGTATAAAAGGTAACTAAAGACACTCACAAAAGAAGTGGCAAACAGGTGTGTGTGTGTGTGTATATATTTATATATCAGGGCTCAAAATTTCCACTTGGCACTAGCCAATGGTGAGTAGAAATTCAGCCCTGGTGGGTATGTTATGGCTTGCAGTGGCGAGTAACTTTTCAGTTCTGGCTAGTAGCAAAGGACTTAAAATATATATATATAGGGGTGGTAAAAGTGTAGAATATAGGTTCAGCTGTCAAAAAAGGGGACAAACCACTTGAAAAGAAGAGGTTCAGCTTATGTCCAGGACTGCAGCTCACACACTGCTATAGCTTGCAATAGCTGATCTCAGCAATTTGGATGGAGTCATTTATTGTGTTATTTAGCGGGCAAACCACACTTGGCGGGGAGCAAAGTGCTTAGTTAATCAGAACCACTAATCCAGCAGTCTCTCTGTTGTCTTACAACTCCAAATAGGTGGACATAGGAGAACCTCTTTTGTTGTAGTGGTTGGTCCCAGTTCTGACTGAGCTTTTACTGTGTGCTTTTAGCAAACAATGATACCTTTTATAGCTGTCATTTATAGATTTAAAATCACAATTAAAAATTAAACTGTATTATTTTGTTTCCAATTCTGTTGTTAAAGGAGACTAGTTCTCCTACGATATAAGTACGAATAAGTTTTTTAAGCTTTAAATGATGGTGGTTCATGGTTGTATGTGTATGTATATGTGTATATATATATATATATATATATATATATATATATATATATATATATATATATAAATATATATATATAATTTTTTTTCTTTATACAGTTTTGTTATATACCTTGGGGTTGTGTTGTGTGTATACATAGCTGAACCATAATTTTGTATTTATTGGATTTGTTATTTCAATTAATTTGCGTTATAGTTATTTTTTTTTTATATTTTAAAGATCTGAGTCTACTCATTTTAAAAGTTGTCAGATAGTGATGTATACTTGTTTTGCTTCATTAATCGACAAGTGAAAAAGAAATGGTATCTATGCCACATTTTTAGCACCAAGTACATACACCAGAAATGACTGGCACTACGGCAACATTCACAATGCATGTTAGCAACATTTAGGCAGCAAAGAAGAACAATATTAGCATCTCTGATAAAAAAAAATAACATTGATACACTCATCTGAATTTGTTGAGGCTATGTTCGCGCTGGAAATGTGATATATATATATTCTAATATGCCCTCCCATTGCAAACCAGTCACTGGGAGTAGAGAGATGAGATGTGGGCAAGATTCATTTTGGCTTCAGTCATATATGACTAAGTCCCATAGGTCAGCCAGTCATTAGAGAATGAAATAAGCATTGCAACATCCAATATTTCCATTCTGATTCATCTTCATTGCAGCCCCATAGGCCACTTTGCTGATCAGCTCCTTTGACAGTTCCGTAAGTCCTGTGCAGTACACAGGGACATTGCAACAAGTGTGTCCAGGCTGCTTCTCCTGTGAGCCATGAATTTTCTGACTGATAGTCTCTCCCATCTTTAAGCTATCCCATATTACTATGTATATTTAAAGTTATTAGATCGGTTTATTAAAATGAAGCTTTCTCTTGCGTAACACAGCAAAAATTGGTCCCTTCCTCTTTTCCTCCAAAGATAAAATTCTTCAAAAAGAACTCATCCTATCCCTCACGGACTACCTTCTCTCTGGTCTTCCTGCCTCCCAACTCCATAACACTTCAATCCATATGGAATGCTGCAGCATGAGTTACATTACTGTTACCTAGGTTTGCCCCCCCCCCATCTCCAATCACTCCAATGGCTACCCATCAAACTCCAAATATCTTATAAAATACCGAGTTACTCATTTAAGACCCTTCTCTACCCCTTCCTACATTTCTACTCTTACCTTCCGCTATAACCATCCCATCATTTGCAATCAGCCAACAACATTCTTCTCAGTCCCTTTTGTGTTTACATATTTCTTTTCCCTCTTTGTTCCTTATCTGTTGAAAGCTCTGCCTCCCAGCCTGTACCACTGCACTTCTCTTGCTATCTTAAGTCTCGCTAAAAAAAATTATACCTCCTCAAGGCTTCAACAAGCTAGAAGGCACTGGCATCCTAGGTCCAATGTGCTTATAATTTAATTATTCATGTTCTCCTATCCCAAGTAGAAATCAAGCACTATTCCATATGACCTCTGTTTGTCTCCTTTTACCACTTTAAATTGTAAGCTGTTGAACCGAGGCCACACTTCCACTTTTTGTAAGCACTTGTCACCCTGTATCGTACAAACCCTTAAATTGTAAACTGCTTTGTAACCTTATGGCTCTATATAAACAAACATTCATTTAATAAATATAGTACAAAGTCGACAACCTTTTTCTCGACAGGTGAGTGAAAATGCAGTTGCACGGTGGCCCCTTATTAGCTCACCCACTTTGACGGCACATATTGCCCACAACCTTACTTTTAAAGTCATGTTGACAAGGCATGCAGATTAGTCTGTAACCAGGAGCTTATTTAAGCGGTATTACAGATGTGTGGAGCAGGAAAACTATGAACATGTTCTAAAGACAGATGAGAGTTGGTACCGTGTTAGCTGTAGAAATACAGGATGAAAATATAGTTTTTGATACCTTTTATTGGCTACTAAGTAGATTTAACTGCAAGCTTTCAAGACCTTAGGTCTCTTCCTCAGGCATGTTATCATGCCTGAGGAACACGCCTGTGGAAGAGACCTAAGGTCTTGAAAGCTTGCATTTAAATCTGCTTAGTTAGCCAATAAAAAGGTATCAAAAACTATATTTTCCTCATGTTCTAAAGCACTCTGCATTACTATCAGCTCTGATTGGCCACTGATGGGTACCGCAGATAAAAGCTGTGCCACCGTCTTGCACTCAGAAGATTATTACCAGCTGTCTGGATGCAGCATGAGGATCAGAACCCAAGGTAGGGAAGAAGCAGATAGCCCTTGGACCGCAGGGACTGGGAGGGATGGACAGGGAAGGGATCACAAAAAAGCGGATTGGAGTGGAGGACAGTGGACAGAGAGGGTATAACCCTTTGAATGCCAGAGGGGTACGGAACGCATTGCAACGCTACTGAGAGTGGTGAATGGGTGGAGAAAGGGAACCATAAAGGAGACGACCATGGAAGGAAAGAGAGGTAAAGAAGAAGCATAGAGATGAAGGGAAGAGGAGTGTGAATCTGAACAAGTTGCTGAGGGGAATGCTTTGATAAATACAGGTGGGCCTTCAGACATATGACTGTGAAAGTATTCCCTGCCTCTGTGGCTATTTATGCCCCAAAAATACATTCTGACAATGGGTGCCGACACTGCATGTCTAACTAGACCCACTGCCAGGTCATGGGTGGGGAAAGCATGTTCTCAGTAACTCTTGTTTAATCAGGGATATGGAGAGAAGCTGACCTGATGGAGTGCCCTAAGGATTAATGCCCAGAAACACTCCACTAAAGTTACAAGGTCTTCTGTTTTCAATGCTTTTTAAACTGGAAGAAATGTTTACCAATGCTAGGGAAGCTTCATTTGAAAGTTACTACAGCTCAGTGTTTTTTTTCTTTTTTTTGTATCCAACACTCAGGCCCACAAAGGGTTAATGGTGAAGTAAATATCATTGGATAATACTCAATAATTAAGAGAAGGGATAGGGATTGCTATGTTTGTCTTGTATTCAATATTAAATGACAATGTAGATGACCATATATTAAAGAAAAAAAAAGGGGGGGGGGGAGTACAAATACAATCATGTCTAGCAATTATATAGGACACTCAAGGCTGACAAATTGAGTGAAATGAAGGCTTATTCTTTTTATCAGTTTCATGATGGGTTTAGTGTGTTAAGGACCATTTATATCAGAGGGCTTATTTCTTTCCCTCCTATGGAGAAGTTTGCTTGCATCTCTTTACCTTCTTTATTGGTTCATACTTGTAGAGAAAGTAGAAGGCGCTGTATACATATTAAAGTCCACTATGATCGCTTAGCATTATGATGGACGACTGACAAGTTAAGGTACAAACTGATCAAGTACAATATCAACACAGACTGTCAAGTGATAACTGATAGTGATGACAGGGCACTGGTACAGGAAGTTCTTAGATATACAACTGTGGTTAAACAGCATAAAAGCACGCCCCATGGGAGAACATTCTGTATGGGTACATTGACAGGCATTAAAAGAGCGATCAAGAGGCTAATGTGCTGGAGAAAATAAATATTCCCAAAATTCCTATTAATTTAAATGGCGTTTTTAAACCCTTGAAAGTGAGAGACGTCTCCAACGCATTACAAAGCAGCTCAGCCAAACAAGACTCCCCTAGCTAAATGCAATCCCATCTGAATGTACCCCGTGTTTCACTTGTTTTCCCTGTCCTCTAGATTGTAAGCTCCCAAAAGCCAGGCCCTCTACCCCAGATATTTCAGTTTTTTACATGTGTTTGTAGTAATAATTCCCTAACCCTTTAATGACCGGCCGGGTGGACTGGCCAGCAGTTAAGGACCACAGGGCATCTTTTTTATATTTTTTTTTCTCCTGCGGGGACCCCTGATTTCCATGAAGTGCTAGGAACGTCACTGGTCCTTAAGTGCAGAAATGCCGTTGACGGTCCTGGAACGTCATGGGTCCTTAAGGGGTTAAGGACCAAAAAATTGTACAAAGCACCTGTGGGGGTATAAGACTACAGTCGACAGTGAAACAAATCTGGGGAACAGGCAGTGCCTGTATGCATTCCAGTGTTATATCTTTAATATGGAATATTCAGACCTCAGTGGGGCAGCTTGTGGACCCCCTGATCCTCCCCCCCCCCCCCGTGGTACTGATCGCTTACACAATCGTGTCATTGATCAATAACAGACAGGAAGGAATGCAATGACTTCCTTTCCTCTTCCTCACTCACGCCGGTATTCCCCGAAGTCCCAACCAGAATAAGAGAACTGGGGAACCCAGGGAGGGATGGAATTGCCAGGTCAGTACACTACACAATCTTGGCAATGTGGGAACCTTTTTCTCATTAGTGCCGTATACCTGCCTGGCAGTGAAGGGGTAAAATACTGATCAAAAGCAAATAAAAATGGTAAACAGAAATAACTGACTGCTGAATGAAGGACACCTACCTAATTACATACTTCTGGTAAATTAAAAGCCACTTTGTCTTAGGGTATACTCCCTCTCTAAAAACGAATGTTGGGGGGGGGCAATCCATCAAGAGGCCATTAGGATTTCTGCCCTTATTAAGGTAAGTGGAGGATTAACCTTTTAAGTGCCAGAGAGGTATCCAAACACATTGAATTGCAAGGATAATATTAGAACGTGTTCATGTTTCTTTAACAATAACAGCATGTGCTCAGTCTGCTGTCAACGTGTGCACTCTGACAATCCAGCAGCAGGGAAAGACCTTCCCGTTTTCTACAGGTGCATGTTAAATTGACAAGATAAACAGAGTTTCTATGAAAGCAGCCTAAAAAACCCTCTGTGAATTGCTTTCTGGTGGCTTAGAACAAATGCAGAAATAGTTAACTTCTTGGATGATAGATTCGCAATGTGTTTTAGAGATGCAGCTAAAGGGATACACCTCCTTATGCGCAATAGATGTCTCCAACGCACCCAAGCGTTTCCACAGTATGGAACATATGCAAAAAGACATTAGCAATCTCAGAAATCACAATAGCTGACAATGATTGACGACTGAGATTGTGAAACTTAAAACACAATATATTAATCTGTGTTCTTGCAGCTACCTAGTTTGAACAAGCCCTCTTGTTTGAAAGATATACCACCTCTTTCAAACATGGGTACCCTTCAACACATATGTATTAGGTGTTCACAAATCCCTGAGGAACAAAATACAAATATTGGGAACATTTGAAGGTTGGGGGTTCTCCTCTTGTTCTAAAACATTATAGAGACAGACAGACACACACACCCTCTATATACATCCATACAGAGCCATGCACACAGGGATATTGCATCCCCTCCAACGTGTCCATTTTTATGATACGTTAAAATTACACTCAATACAAGTATAAAAAAAAAAAAACATGGGCAATGCCGTTCCACACCGCCAGTACATTCATGTAGGAATAAACGGTTTTATGCCCCATCGTAGTATGGAAGGCCACATGCAGCAGACAGCATAGTCAGTGCCGACACGTGGACCCGCCAATGACAATCAGCAAACACCACGTGTCACCCAGCAACAAGGTCCAAGCTCTAGCACCAAGCACAATGGGTGAAGACGACTAAGCTGATACAGAAAAGATATAATAAGAGAAAAGGGGGTGGGATAAATAAATAAAAAAGCAAATCAAAACAAATACAAATACAAATAAAAAATAACATTCTCAAGTGGATAAACCACCAAAAGGAGAAATAACCAAAACAATAAATCACAATAACAGAACAAATAAATAGGGCAAGATAATAGCCAAAGGTAAATATAGCAGAAAATGTGCACATATAAATACATACAGGTTGAAAGCTCTTCGGGGCAGGGACCTCCTATCCTAATGTATGCTCCCCCTAAGATAACCGTCTGTATAACCACATAACTGCTGCACTGTAAAGTGCTAAGTACACCTGTTGACACTGCCGCCCCAGGTGCCACTCATTAGGGGGTGCCACTCAGTCTCAGTGTGTAGCCCAGATTGTGCGTAGTCCAGCATCCATTGCTATCAGCTGGCACGAAGTGCTCACGCAGTGCTTGCTGGGAGATGGAGTTCTTGAGAAGAGAGATGCCTTCGATGGGTGGACTCATAGAACTCCATGTCCCAGAAATCAGTGTGAATTGTGAACCCTAGAGCTTAGAGATACACACTGACAGCTGCTTAGAACAGTGGTTCTCAACTTTTTTTTTTGTTGAAGGCACCCCTAATATTCAGTCTGGAAATTTCAGGGTACACCTAACATTTTCTAGGTCATTTATCAAGCACATAATTGTGAATACAAATGCATAAATATATAGTTATCTTTATGTCTCACAATCTGAATAACAAAGACCAACATATTGGATAGAAACATTTCCATAAATAAACATTTTGAAACTCAGTGTTCAAATTTTGTCAAAGTTTTTATGGAATTGATGGGGCACCCTAAGTGGATATCTGGGGCACACCAAAGTGCCACGGCACCCCTGTTGAGAATCACTGGCTTAGAATCATGCATCGGGCCAGGAGAGGCAACTCATCCGCCAAGAAGGGCAGCAGAGGCCGTGGGAAGAGAGCAGGCGGTCAGGATAACTGTAGAAATACATATGGAGCGCTAGGGAGGAACACTGCCGTAAAAATCTATGTCGAGGTTAAACTACATTTTATGAAAGTTTAAAATTGTATATATTAAAAAAATGAATGCAATATTCTTGAAAACATTTCTTACATTTTAAAGTTGGGGGGGGGGGGTAGGTGGGGTGACAAATAAAGGATCCGCCCCGGGTGCCAAATGCTCTACGTACGCCCCTGCTCCTAGCATCCCCTACAGTATGACAAACCATATCGACATGAAAAACATTTTTATGGGGTAGCAATACTTCTTGAATTTAGTAGTAAATTGGCAGTTTTGTGCTTCAGGCACCCTTTGGTATGTCAGATCTTATTAACTGGGTATTATTTATCTCAGGAGAGGAGCTGCTAATGACTAGAGCAAGATATCCCATACTTTTCAGCTGAATACCTTTGAAGGGGTAGAAAAGAAAAGAAATGCATATTTTGTCCTTTAGCACCACATTCTATAAGCACTTATGAATACCATGCAAGGGGCAGAGAGGCAAGTAACCCCTCATTTGATGAGAGGAGCTGTCTTCTTTGTAAAACGATATGCCTTGTGCACCCTTTCTTCTTGACTCTAGTGAGTACAAACATTTAAGTGTAGGTATGTCATATAAAAATACAAAAAATACACAAGAAAACAAACAGAATTTGGTCCATACAGTTTTGTGGTCCAGGTACCCTGTAAAGTGTATGAACTCACACATATGGGGTACCATTTTACTTAGCAAGCCTCTAGCTACCAAACCTAATATGGTATCCTACGGTTTTCAGGGATTTCTGTGTATCTGAAACAACGCCATCTTGTGGAGAATTCATAACTAACCTGACTTGAGGTCGAATTACAAATCCCTAGTCACTGAAATTGGAATTGTGTACTTTTCAATATATATATAGCATACATTATTTCTCGTTATTTTGTGCCTGAAATGCATAACTGAGCAAAATGGAAAGAGAAATAAACATCTGCAAAACCATCATTCATTAATATGGGTCTTTTAACTTCTTTAGTGCTAACAAAATCTCCCGCATCTTGCTTTGGGACCTCTCCAGCATCCAAGTGGTTAAAGGCCCCAAAATGGAGCAATTTGTAGGGCAAACCAGTTGCATCGGGCGGCAAATAAAAGTTCCCATTAATTTAAATGGGGTCATAATCCCCTGTATGGGGGTTGTTTTTAGTTTCAATGCAGTGAATGATAAACCCCTGGAGTGTATGTCTGTTTTAACCCTTTGAGCGCCAGAGGTGTACACAACGCATTGCAAAGCAATGCGATGTGTACCCCTCTGGCACTTAAAAGGTTAAGGTTATCATTCATTCTTCATCCTGAAATACCAAAATTCATATTTTTGCATGTCTTCTTACAGTAATTGCAATTCAAAAATAAATAAATGTAATTTTCTCCCCTATAATGCGGTTGATTTGCCCAGAAATTACTTCACTTTTTTAACATATAAAGTCCATAATATGATGGGTTTTTTTTATTCTCCACTTAACCCCTTGACAGCCATGTATGGGCAAGACTGCATTTCACACCCCTCTCAATGGGTTGAAGCTCATTGAATCCTTGGAAGTTTCCTCTCTCAAAGTCCAGAGTGAAAGCAAATTGCGCCTTTTTTTTTTTTTCTTTAATATCTAAGACAGAGTTTCCCCCCTTTTAGTAGTTTTAATCGTGGCCGATCTTGTAACATTAATATAAGCAGACAGAGTTTATAAGACAAAAATAGCTCTTCTAAACACAGTGGACTTAGCACGAGCCTGCACAAAAGGAGATTCATTATTCACACATCTCAGTGTCAGCTCTGTGTATGTATAAAGGAGAGAGTTCAGGCAGAAGGGGCATTTGGGCATGCTTACAGCATGGGACTTGTTCAAAGTGGCATTCACCCTTGGCATGGGAAAACACTCCCAGAAAAAAAAAGCACCCTCCGTATAGAAAAACCAGACACTAACAGATGGAGACAAAGGATGCCAGGTTCTTTTAGATACCGAACCGCCATGGAAAGCAATGATAGCACAAGTAATGCTTTATTCTTGGATGATGAACACAATAGTCTGTACATAACAGACATGTAGACTATCCGGGACAAGCTGAGTCACTGAGCCCAGACTTCTGCCACCACATAAATACTACTTAACCCTGTGAGTGCCAGGGATGTATGCCACTCGTTGCAATGCAACAGACGGTGAGTGTGTATCAAAAAGCAATGCGTTCCACACCCTTCTTGTCCTCAGATGGTTAAAGGAGTAGTAATCCATTATTGTAGGAAATAAAACATATTGTAGGGCTTTTCCTGCTGATTAAAACAAGAGCACTATTGCTACCAGGAGATGCTTTCTTACATAATTATTACTGTTCTTGTTTTGCTTGGGGTTTTTTGCACATTAACAGTGCCACCTGGTGTCCAGTTGAAACATACTATTTCATTCAAGGTGAGCTAGAGCTCTCTACAGAACATGATGGTAACATCTTCACCATTCTGTAATCATTTGTATGGTTCTAACTTTTGAATAAAGCAACTGCCAGCAGGGGGTGCATACCAACAAAATATCTGTACATTTGTGAATATCTGTAAATTAAAACATGCTATAATAAAAACTACAATTACACATTCAGCTTCATATTTATGCATACCTGGGAACTTTGTGGTCTGGGCTCCCCTGAGGGGAGTCCTGTATTGCAGCTGAGGAGATAGAAATGACGCAATTCACGTCATAAAAGGGGCAGTGTTTAATAGTGAGTGTGGGTGGGGGACTTGTAAAACATTAAAAAAAATTTTAAAAAAGGCAGAATAGACTGGGGAAGGAGGAAAAGAGGGCAGAACGTTGGAGGAACAGGATAAAAAGGAGCACAAGTGGGCAGAGTTTCATCAGAAACTCCCCACATCCCAGAATCAGACTTTTTTATTCAAAAGTTATTGCAGTTCAGCCTTGAATTTTTAGGTGCAGTGTCTCAATGGGCTGACAGCTCTCGTCCGTTGACCATGAACCTGAATAGAATAGTGTAGCAACAGCGACACTGTAAAGTGTCAAGTTTAGAGCTGGAATAACTTTTTAATTAAAAAAAACCCATAGCAGATATAGAGCATTCTCGCTCAGGGTGGGCAGACCTTAGTGCATGTGATCTCTGTGTGTGTGCGCTCTGGGGGAAACAGACTAGTTTTTGGAGGGGAGAGAGAGCACTCCGAGGGGAGAGAGAGAGAGCACTCCGAGGGGAGAGAGAGAGCGCTCTCCGAGAGGAGAGAGAGAGAACTCTGACAGGAGAGAGAGAGCGAGCACTCAGAGAGGGGAGAGAGAGCACTCTGAGGAGAAGGAGCAAGCACCCCCAGGAGAGAGAGAGAGAGAGAGAGAGAGAGAGAGAGAGTACACTCCGAGGAGAGGGAGCTCCCTCCGAGGAGAACGAGAGCGCGCTCCGAGGAGAGAGAGATCGAGAGCGCGCTCTGAGGGGAGATCAAGAGCGCGCTCCGAGGGGAGAGCGAGAGCACGCACTCCAAACAGAGAGCACGCACTCCATACAGAGCACGCACTCCATACAGAGCACGCACTCAGAGGAGACAGTGAGAGAGAGTGAACTCCAGGGAAACAGACAGTTAGAGAACGGATGAGAGACAAACAGGAAGTGATGCCGGGGTGAAAAGGGACAGTTTGGTGCTACTGTGGCTTTCTACAGATAACTACATCAATGGTGGCAAAAATTTGGAGACAATAAAGGTACCAAGCATGTTCTGTTTTTTTAAAAAAAAAGGAAGCTCTCAATTAAGGGAAATCCTCCTAATTTACTACAAAGCATTTTCCATTTGTCAACAGAATGATAGAAGAATCTTTATTTTAATTTTTTACCGACTAGATCTCATCCTGAATGTTGCTTTCTCTATAGCATCTTTATTACAGTTAATGTTTTCAAGGCGCAGAAATAATTGGTCTAAATTCACTCGAGACAAAAGAATAATATAATGGAAAACTCATTCACTTCTACATGATCAGAACAGTGTCCGTGGTTCTGACTTCACTGCTAAATCCTAACACTTACAGTCTGACACAGGATGTATTATTGCTGAGATTAACAATCCACTGAGGACTGGGAACGCCTGTTCTAAAGGAATGTAATATTACGAACCCTCTCCTGCTCAGGATACAATATAAAATAAGTCACTGCAAACAATCCACAAGAAAAAACAGCTTCTACATGTGTAAACAGAAGCCGATCTGATTACTTAGTGCACATATATTTTATTTGTTTAATCATGTGGTAATAGTGTTCTCTGTGATACGGAATCAGAATTCTTGGTTATGAAGAGTTCCTAACACAGAGTGAACAGCGAGCAAACCTAATACTTTCAGACTCCAACTCCATCATCTACAGCTTGCCAACAGCCTTCAGAGACTAATAGGAGTTGTAGGTGAAGAACATCCAGAGGGACACAGACTGCCCAACGATGATGACTATTTATTTCTCTCCATCCTATCCTATCCTATATAATAATTCGCTAAAACGTGTGTAACGCCACAGTCATGCGCTGTAAAGACTGCTGCGTGTGCTGCAGTCGTGTGCAGTAGAGACTGCCAGTGATGAGGCTGAAACAGAGTGGGGAGCTCCGAAGGACCGCGGCGCGGGCAGTCTCTACTGAGCATGACTGCATTGCGACCGGCTGCCAGTGGCACTGTGCCCCTTGTAACGGGCTCTTCAACTAGTATATAATAATTCGCTAAAATGTGTGTAACGACGCAGTCATGCACAGTAGAGACTGCCCATGACGAGGCTGATACAGAGTGGGATGCTCCGAAGGAGCGTCCAGCTCTGTATCTGCTGTGGCCCGGGCAGTCTCTACTGTGCATGACTGCACCGTGACCTGCTGGCACTGTATCAGCCGCGACATGGCCAGTCTCTACTGTGAATGACTGCCCCGCGACCGGCTGGCAGTGGCACTGTGGCCCGTGTAACGGGCTCTTCAACTAGTAGTAAATAACTAAACCTCAACAATGATACTAATAGCAATAGTTCTCCTTTTGTATACAGACACATCCCCAACAGCTCACTCTGCTTTGGTCACGACTACTCACATTGTCCTCTACAATTATTACCTCTTACTCAGACATGCAAGTCTCTTCTATGGTACTTCCACCCAAAGGCACTCTTTAAAAGTCCCTTATTACCTAAAACCAAGGAGCTTCACAAACTGTCATTTTTCAAAACAAACTAGTTTTTGAGTTATTAAAGTTAAAGATGATGCTATTGAAGGCAAGCTGTGCAGACACTTCTCGTCTTATCCCTATCTTACTCCTCCTGCTGGGTTGGTAGTGAAACTTTCAATTATTTTTAAAAGCCTTCAACCCCCTGAGTACAAAAAAAACAAATAGGTTTAATTTTACCTACATCCATGGCCTGTAAAGAACCCATAATTAACAGGAGCGTAAAATGGTATTTTCAACTTCAACCCAGAAACAGCTGAATAACTATATAAAACTATAAAAGCAGAGACGAAGAAGCGATATTGTAAAAGAATTACTTCACTGGAATGGTCTACAAACATGCCTGGTTTGCAAGTACACTTTGTAGACCTTTCCAATGAAGTATTTATTTTTAAAGATCACTATTGCGGCTCTGCTGCAGAGCCTCCTTGAGTCAGCCAACACAGATCTCCTTCTGTCAGCTTTACAGCTGACATGAGGGAGTGGGGAACTTTAGAGGCGAATAGCTCTCAAACCATAAAGGTTTGAGAGATGGGATTTGCTGCACATAATTTAGTTTTTTTAAATCTACAAAACAAAGTTATTATTGGACATTAGTGTCCCTTTAAAATCCCCGATGAAGACAATGCAAAGTTTATTTGTCCCCTGTGATGCAGCTGGTTCACCTCAATGTTTTATACACAAGAGCCATAATCATGTAATCTCCAGCAAGCAGAGCCTTCATTCCTCTGTGCCCATGATTTGTACTGTTAATTGTAAAGGTCCCTGCACCCACTGTCTCTCAGTTTTATACTGGACCTCATTCATCAAGCCAATTGCACGAGCTATGGAAGTGCTAATTTTCCCTTTATATAAACTGGGCTTTTAACACCTTAAATGCTACAGCAGTCTCTAGCAT
The DNA here is from genome assembly GCA_037306005.1 of Rhinophrynus dorsalis. NCBI lineage: Eukaryota > Metazoa > Chordata > Amphibia > Anura > Rhinophrynidae > Rhinophrynus > Rhinophrynus dorsalis. Next base: position 645,249,115 of record CM074718.1, read on the forward strand.
TAAAGAGGGAGCCCCATTTAAATCAATGGGACTTTTCAGAATTTTATCCCTTTGAGTACCAGAGGTGTACCCAATGCACTCTGGCACTCGAAGGGTTAATCTCTCCCCTACAGAGCCATTGGCTTGATGCAGAATTGCACCTCTATAGCATAATGAATAAGGCCCCTCATTCATTCTTATGTCTTGCCACACTGATGTACAACTATGCGGAATCTGTTGGTGCTTTATAAAATCATTATAAATAAAGGTAATAATAATGCACACAGTTCTAAATTACTTATCATTCCTCATTTACACTCTCCCATTGTTCCCTAATGACCCATGTCTCTCATTATTGATGCTCCGCGATGGTTTCTATTTACTAAAAGGCAAGAGAAAAGGATACAAAACAGGGAAGGAGCAAGGGCATTCTGGGAATTTCCTACATCACCCAGTTACTACGGATTTACCGGGTCCATCTAAGAGGCTTTCACATATGGACACGTGTCAGGCTGCCTGTGTAATCCCATATTAGCTTATAGGAAGAAATGGAGTTGGTACACACAAAAGATTTATGTGGTTCTCCTTGCAACAAACTGGCAAAGTGCAAATGAAACTCCATGACTATTATAGTCAGGTTTCCTGTCCTGTCCATAGAATGCAATGAGACTGCTAAATAGGGCATCACATAACACTGACGTCTCACAGATCAGTGCATCAACCTTGTTCAGCTGCCCTGCTGATCTCTCAGAGCTCACAATGCGGCCCCAGTTTCATCTCAAGGTCTGCAGAGAGAAAACGTGCAGACAGCACAAGATCCATGTGATTAAAGCTCTTTAAAGACTTCTGTTACTCAATAACATGGCAATAAAAATATATTTGTTAATCTTCAAGTACAAAAATAACTGGGACAATAGACAAACAAAAAACCCAAACAAACACAGGTCTAGAGATGTGAGTGTGCCGATGCCAGGTTTGTGAAAAATGTAAAAGTTTGGACCAAAATTAACAATTTCCAACCTATGCAGACACAAGCGTTAGGTGTCCCTCATGTACTCAGAGTTTAAATATCTTTAACTTGTGGACAAATACTCCTCTAGTGTCTACCCATGTCACAGGTATCAAATGGGTGAACTTACTGATATACACAATGGATATTACAGAATTAACAAGAAAAAGGCCTGGCCTAGCTTAACAAGTAATATAAACACTCTCTGTTTATCTGTTACAGAAGCCAAAAATGCTTGGGGGGGGAAGTGTTGTTCCCTCTCACTAACATGCATCTGGTTCAAGAAGTAAAATGTAGTGAAGAGTCTATGGAACAGCCTCTGAGAAACACATAACTCTGGGAGTCCCTAGTGGTGAAAACATGCAACAAGCTGTGCCTCAGACCAGAAAAAGAATAATTTGTCTGTGTGCAGCATGACCTTAGGACCAAGGCTAAAAGTCTGCAATAAAATAATGTTTTGATTGTAAGCACATTTAAAATGGTACTAGCATCTTATAACAACTAGGCTTATTTTGAAAGATCTTTCAAAATCCGTATGCTATATATATGCATTTTTTTATTTCAAACAGTAGTTTGAGATATTTTGCTTTACTGATTTTGCAATAGAGTACCCAACCGTACTGTTCCAGAATGGAAACGCAATCCTCAATCTGAGTGTGTAATGCTACCTCTGAAGGACCCTTGAGTAAAAGGTCATCTAGGTAAGTGATCACAGAGATCTCCCGCACAAGGATATGAGCCACCAAGGTGGTTATGACCTTTGTGAAGACCCACTGTGTGGAAGGAAGGACAAATAAAAGGGCAGTGAACTGTAATTACTGGTTTGAAATGCAAAACACAAAGCGCCGACGATCCGGATGGATCAGGGTGTGTAGGTAAGAGTCCTGCTTTACTTATTTATCAGTTTATGGCATGTCAGACAGATAGTAACATTCCATACTGCTCTTCACCCCTCCTGCCACTCCCTGCCATACAGATACCAACCCCAGCCCCCACCTACTAACATTCCACACTGCTCTCCTTCTCACTTCCACAATGATTTTCAACTCAACTGCCACTTCCTGCCAGCCATATGCTAACATTAAAGATTGGTCCTCATCAAACTGTTGTCCCTGCCAGCCAGATGTTAACTTTCCACTCTGCTCACCCTTCCACCTGTCACTCCCTGCCAGACTGATACTAACATTCCACGCTAGTTCTCATCCCAACTACCCCTCCCTGCTGGCCAGTATTAGCCATCTTGCATATATTTATAAAGTAACCATCTTGCAAATCATGTCGAGATGGAGGCTACCACAGAGATCAGAGTGTGGGGGCAGGTGACAAGTCATAATTGTCCTGGTATAAAACGTCTGAAATAGATAAAGGGTGCTGCTAGGGATGTAAATATCCTTTAATCCACTGGATGCTAAAGATGTCATCAACATCCAAAGTGTTAAAAACTAACAAACATTTAATGTTTTGCCTATCAATTTGTTGTGTGCCATACCTATTGTCATCGAGCTATTAAAGTTCAATTTTTATTAATTAGTTGAGGTTACTGCCACCTTTAGCATTTTGGTTCATTTTTTTTTACTGATCAAACTCACTGAGCAAAAGTCTATTTGTACTCTCAGAATGTCACGCAAACTGGTGCAGTTAGGGAAAAGAAAATCAAATTATTTAACTCAGTGGTTCGTTTACATGGCGCATTGGCCATCCATTTAGGGTGCCATTTTGTTTCAATGAAGACATAGACAAAAATTAATGTTTAGTTTCAAATGTACAGTTATTGAGATTTTTATGCCCAACATGTCCTTTATTATCATTCGGACTGTGGGACCTCGGAATAACTAGTTCATTTGTAAAGTGTCACAGACAAAACAGTGTGCAAGTAAACGGTGCATTAAGCATGTCGCCATGATGAATAGGGGAGACATCAGAATATCTCCCTGGATCAAAACAGCGAGATTCTCATGTCGACTCCTTAAATGTCGCATGAACCCGCATCCATTAGTGCCCGCATACCTTAGTTATAGTTAACACAAAAAGAATCTTTCCTACAAACCAAGCACACCCGTTCCTCCAAACAAAAATATAGTACCCACCAACACAGCCCACACAGAAAACCTGCATACCTTACCATAGCTTTAACCCTTTGTGTGCCTCCTGTCTCCGTTCATCCCTTCAGTTAGTCAGTCTGACTGACTGAAGGGATGAATATAGAGAAGGTATGCGGGTTCAAGCGACATTTAAAGGAGGCGACGTGAGAATCTCGAGCTTTTGATCATGGCAAGATTCTTATGTCGTCCTTTTCATCACTGCGACATGCTTAATGTGCCATTTACTTACAGTTTTGTCTGGACTTTTTAAATGGATACAACAATAACTAGTTATACCGTTATTTTCCTTTCAAGATAGCCTTGACAAATTACCTACAAGATGTTAAGATGCCTCGAAAATTCTAGACACTGTAATAGGGGTTGCCTTGAGCAAAAAAGATTGAGAACCACCAATTTAACCCTTATAGACAAGAGGGGTGAGCAACACATTGCTCTGCAATGTAACAAACACCCCTCTGGTCCGTAAAGGGCTAAAGGCATCTCAGCAAAAGAAAGTCTGCATATTTTTAATTTTCATTAATGTGCCTACACTTTACACTGATACCTTTATCGGCTAACTGAACAGATTTAAATCAAATCTGTTTAGCTAGCCAATAAAGATATCAACTTTAATAAATTTTTGCCTCCTGTATTTCTACGGCTAACACAGTACCAACTCTCATCTACTATACTTTACACTACCTGAAATGCTAGCAAATGCTTCATCGGATGCTGCACACTGTCATACTGGATAACAGCATCTATTTTCCATAATCTGGATAATGAAATATTTAAAACTCAGTCCCATGTCTGTCTTCCAATTTATCCCAAGAAAATCACCAGAACAGGAGAGAAGTTACAGGTTCACACATATCATAGCTCAGAGGATCCCTCTATGAATACCAATTCTACGTAAGAGGGCTGATCTCAGTTCTGAGAAATGCCAGGATCTATTACTAAACGGTATATAAACAGAGCAACCCAAAAAGATCTATCTTATAGAGGAGGAAAAATACTCGCACTGAAAGGTTACCTGCAAGGCTTTTATCTAGGACCTTCTTGAGAAAAACGGAAGCAATTCTGGGGCAAATGAATTGTACGTTAGAGACATACCTGGTAACTTTCAAGATGAGCAGACCCTGATATCTTTGAAATATTAACCCTTAAAGCTTCCCATAATGTAGATTTTATGCAATATGCTTGCTCTAACACAGAGGTATTCCAATCGTTCAGCAAGGAACCTTTAAAGGAGCAGTAAACTTATTTTTATGAAAATGTATATGTTATACAGCTTTTTCCTGCTGAGTAAAACAAGTAAAACAACTACCACTGGTGTAAGTTATTTTATTCAGAAGTTACAAAACTTCAAATAATCAGGAAGTGAATTTACTGTGCGTTTACTTCCTGATAGTTCTAACTGACAGGAAGTGACTCAGCAGTTTCTATCACATTCTATGGAGAACTGGAAGTCACTGACTTTCTCTCCATTAGAATGTAACAGGAGAACTAACCGGAACTGGACCACTAGAGGGCACTGATAATGTAAGTAAACAGGGGTTTAAACTGCAATAACTCTAGAAATCTGTGTCTGTCAGCAGTTGGAGCACCCTTATGTTACTCAACAGGAAATACCCTACAATATAGGTTTTTTCATAAACAAAAAAAAGTTTACTGCTCCTCTAACATGCTACAATTAGAGATCTCACTGCCTAAGAAAAGCAGGACATCTTCCCAGTCTTCCTGGTACAAATGGCACCAAATTAGACACTAAAAATTTTTAATTGGGGTAAATTATATAGCAGGCAACACCTTTCTCAACCTAAGAATTTGGCCCTTCACCTTGAGATTTGGGTCAAACCCTGAGAGTTCCCAGGTACGCTCAGGAGAGGAATAATAATCCCCATTGATTCAAATTAAAATTTTAACAGTACGAATGCTAGGTTTCCGCTAGTACTGAATGGGGGGGGCAAAAAAAAAAAAGAATCATTTCAACTAATGTAGAGAATGTGTATTTGTTGTCTGTGGTGTGGCTTATTTTCCTGAGAATTTGTGCAGATGGCCCTTAAAGGGTAACTATATAACAATAGTGCCCCATTGTTGAACTGGGGGTCTGAAAAGAGGGCTCTGAAATGGTCAATCAGCCATGTAAGGTCAGGGAAGGAAAAATATCGGGTGTGGAGGAATGGAGAAATGGGAGGGTGAATGGAGCAAAGGGGACTGAGGATGAAAGACAGGTAGAGAAAATAAAAACTGAATGCGTCAGGGAGGAGAGAAGAGAGAGATGCCAAGTGTCGGATAGATGGTGAGTAAAAGATTACACATATGCATACAGTCCAACATTTTAAATGGTCAAAGAAAGACATTTTTGATTTAGGTGGTGTTGCTGGAGGCAATACCAAGAATTTTTTTAAGTTAGGTCATGACCTATTGACCCCCCCTTTTCTTAACTAACAAATGATTTAGAGCAAGACCAAAGTATTTTAATTACACAGACTAATTTATAAATACATATACTCAAGTTTAAACAAACATTATTGTGAGTTTTATTGCTGTGGAGCAATGTGATACACTTCTACACACACCACACAGTCTGTTGAGGGACAATAGTGTGTGTCAGTGTAAGAAAAACCCTGCCCCATTGACAAAGGAGGGTAGGTTTTCCTTATGCTGACAATACTGTCCCTTGTCGTGATCCATCCGGACCGGCTTTCTGCTCTGAGAGAAGCCAGCGTGACATGCTCAAAAGGGGCAGGAAGGGGGGAACTTGTAATTGGATTTTCAAGGCAAATATGAAAGTAACATTCTATTCATTAAAAAAGAAAACTATAACTGAACAATCGAAGGTACTTTTATTTTCAGACATTATTATCCCTTTAATTCAGTTTGTACTGTTTGTAATGAGAAATCACTGCTGATTCACTGTGATTAATGTCTACTAATCTTGTATTCAAAAAGGCTGTTAACTCATTTACAGACAGTCCTAGACCATCACTTCAGAGACGCCTATCAAGATTGCAATGGTACTTGAGACCCTGGAAAAGGCGGGAATGGTCGCTTCCTCAGAGCAAACATCAGGCTAAATTTTAGGCCCCATATACCACAAGTTCATGGTATTTATGTGTTTATAAATCTATTTTATTTTTAGGTGTAAGTGTTCCGTGAAGTGAAATCATTTAATCCCTAGGGCAGGGATGGAGCGAACATTACATAAACGGCAGCCTTCATCAGTGGCAGAATTGGCCCTTTGAGTGCCAGAGGGGCAATGCACACCCCTCTGGCACTCAAATAAGGTTGGGCATTCAAAGGGTTAAGGTCGCTGCAGAACAGCCTTTCCTATTTGATTTAAATCCGTATTGAGGAGAGATTTATTCCTGAAAGCTCATTAACCTTTTCAGTACCAGAGGGGAAAGCAACGCTTTGCAAAGCAATGCAATGCAATGCTGACCTGTCTGGCACTAAGAGGGAGGGGGTTGTAAAAGGGGTTCTTTTTTGGAGGGGAGGCAGCGTGATGGTTCAACTAAGGTGCCAAATACCTCTCTGGCATTCAAAGGGTTAAAACCGAGTAGGATACAATTTATTACATCAGGGTAAAACATTGTCCTATCCCAGTTCTGAATGCTGTGAATTATGCTATGCAATACACAATAATTAATCCTTAGCTAGAGATGTGTCCACTGTATTGCTCTGTAATGTGTTGATGACCTATCTCTAGCATCCAAGGAGTTAACAGAACCATTAGAACAAATACAAGAATTAGAAAAAAAATTAAGAAAAACCCAAAGCTGCCACAAATCAGAACTACATTAAAAAGTACTTAAAATATATGAACTTTGTTATGGGGAGTTTACACTGAGCAGGATCATAAATCTCACTGCAGGTAAAAGTTATTTTTCTAATTAAAAAAAAAAAATCCTGGCATGAATGTGTTTTGTAAAACCTTGATTATTCACCCTAAAGCAGTTAGGAGCTGACCTCACATATGGTATTGTGAACAAGCTAATCCAAGAACAGGGATCACTGTCAGATAGAGCAGGCATCTGCTTTGTATTCATCAGAGAGCACTCGGCCTCTGGACACCCTGCAAATTCTGAAGCAGAATTAGGCAACATTTGGCTCTGCAGCTGTTGGGGATTGCAGCTTCCGTAATTTTTTTCACATACAATTAGACATAATTACTGTAGAGTTTTAATTAATCCTGATGATCCATTTATTCCTGGATGCTTATTAACCCTTTGAGTGCCATCTGACAGTCCAACAACATACCTCCCAACATTTCAAATGGCCGAAGAGGGACACTTCTGATTTAGGTGGCGTTTCTGGGGGCGTGGCTGGTAGGCGGGGCATTTCCAATAATTTTTAGGTTACTTCTTGACCTATCTGCACCTCTTTGTGCAACTGATTAATGATTTAGAACAAGACCAAATAATTTTTATTACACAGATTCATTTATAAACACATATATTGAAGATTAACAACACATTTATGTGAGTTTTATTGCTGTGGAGCAATGTGATACACACCACTCATTCTGATGTCCTAAAAAGAGGGACAAAATGGTAGAAAAGAGGGACAGAGGGATTTGGGTCTTAAAGAGGGACACTTGGAAGGTATGCAACAAAGCCGCTAAATATCCTTACACTGGCCGTGGGTACAAGAGATAGCACCAAGAACTATCCTGCAATCATACTCTATAGGGGCAGTATCTAGTCTATTGCATTCACTACGAGTTATACTACCCTAAAGGTGCTTAGCAGATTCCAAACAACATTTTTCAGGCAATCCAAATAATAGACTTGCGAGCCAAACCACAGTAGAACATCTCATATGTAGATGAGAATTGTAGCCAATTAAAACTGGAGAGGGAGCGGCCATCTGGTCATAATGGTGGTCTGAAAGGAACCTCTTAATTACTTTAATCTGGGTAGAAAATACTAATGACCACTGTCCTCTGGCAGGATTGGTTCTCCAAAATTAATCTTTAATGAGTAATGGATATAATTTCCAGAGAGGCAGACTTGAATTTCTCTGCAGAACTACAGGGATCCAAACTCCTCCTACTGAAGTCTTCATGGGAGGAGTTTCTGGTCCTGGAGTCCTGCAACAAAACCATGTCTCTTTCCATGACATGAAAATCAGTACTAATGAAATATTTATTTTAAGGAACCAATCCACCAAGAATGTATTTGAAGTGCTCATAAGGGTTATCTGTCCACATCAAGAAAAGTGAGGATTTGGTATTTGGAGGTGTTAGTGTCCCTTTAATATAGGGGTGGGTAACATAAGGTCCAGCAGCAGCTGACAGACTACAACTCCCATCTGGAGGGCCTTATATAGCCCATCCCTGATTTACCCTTCGGTACTCAAAGGGTTAATGCAATATCAGATGGAGAGTAACTTGGTGGACAGCTGAGGATGATGGGAGTCTTAGTCCAAGAAGAGCTGGAGAGACAGAATGTGGACAGTAAGGATAGAGGGAGCTTTGGCTGAAACAGCTGGAGGGTCACAGTGTGACCATTTAAGGATGATGGGAGTTTTAGTGCAACAACAACTGAGAGTCCCAAGATGCCAGTAACAGAGTCGGTACAGCAGCAGTTGCTGAGTTCCATTGGTGGCCAGCAAAGGTGCATTTCTGGAGCAAACCAACTGAGTCATAAGGGACAAATGAAAAGGCCCATTGATTTAAATGAAAGCTCGAGTGGTCTTCAACACATAGTTTAAAAATACATTTTTAAACAATGAGAATGGTGGGGGGTTTTCTGCCCCACCCCCATGGTGCAGCTGGTTTGCTCCAAAATTACAGTTCTCTAGTATCCTGACTAGGGGCCTAGCGTGACAGCAAGAGAGTCACAAGGTGATGCAGCCAATCATAGTGGGATGGGCTGATTTTCAGCCAGGTCATGAAAGGTCAACAGTTTGGTGCCCTTTTCTAATCTGGTAATTGCAGTCAGTACACAATTACATGCTACTAGCAGGACAATACAACAGTATATACCACCAGCAGGGCAATACACCACTAAAGAATTAGGTGACCTGACACCGTTCTTTTTACCAATTACCCTTGATGGTGGGAGTCAAACAGCTGGATGGATACAGGTTTCCCATTCCGGCTTTCGTAAAAGCAACAAGAAATATTCATTTTTAACTTTACCCATTAATTATCAGAAATGATAAGACATTATCAAATGTATTCCCTTTTCTTACACTTTTGTCAGTAATATCACACATGAAAAGTACATACTCTTATCTGTCACCCAAGCCTGTAGATCACACTGACAGATCAGGCCCATATTTTAATGCAGCCTTGCCCCCTCCTCCAACAATCGAGGTTTACAATGATTAAATACCCCTAATGTCCCCTAGAAAAAGATATATTATTCTGCAACTATGAATTATTCGACACTTCCTTCAGAGAGGGCAAACTGTTATTCTAGGCAAATATTTTCACATCCATAAACTTAATTACGTTTTACACTTTGTTTATTTTGGATTAGGTTTTATTTATCAGTTAATGTAATCTAGTTTAATATGTCTGTATGTCTGGGCTTCAAGAAATAAAAATCCAGGCTCGGAGATATTTATAGGACAAGGAACTTAAGAGGAAATATTCAGAGATATTACTATATATATATATATATATATATATATATATATATATATATATATATATATATATATATATATATATATATATATATCCTATATAATAGTTCGCTAAAACGTGTGTAACGACGTAGTCTTGCGTAGTAGAGACTGCCCGCGCCGCGGCTGATACAGAGCTGGACGCTCCAAAGAAGCATCCAGCTCTGTATCAGCCGCGGCGCGGGCAGTTTCTACTGCGCATGACTGCCCCACGGCCGGCTGGGGCAATGTGGCCCGTGTAACGGGCTCTTTAACTAGTATATACATATATAACAAGTAAACACAAATCTGAAATTGTAAAGACAAAGACATTTAACAGTTTTAGAGAGTAAATTTAACACTGGGCACAAATAGTGCCTTGTAAATGTAAATAATCGCAAAACTGATGTAAGCAAGTAATCTACTCACATTTAATGGTAGATAACTTGGACAGATCAAGCTAACTAAAAATATTAGGCTTGTCTCCATTCAGAGATCACTCCTGATAGAGAGCTCTCCCAATGAACATATCTCCCAAGTGTCCCTCTCTGAGGCCCAAATTCCTCTGTCCCTTTTCCTACCCTGGTGTCCCTGTGTTTAGGAGATCAGACTGTGTGGTGTGTATGTAAGTGTATCACATTGCTCCACAGCAATAAAACTTACAGGAAAGTTCTTTTAAACTTCAGTATGTGTGTTTAAAAATTAGTCTCTTTAAATAAAATACTTTGGTCTTGTTCTAAATAATTTAATCAGTTACACAAAAAGGTGTCAATAGGTCATGAAATAAACTAAAAATTCTCTGTAATGCCCCACCCACTAGCTACACCCCCAGCAATACCACCTAAGACAAAAGTGTCCCTCTTTTGGCCATCTGAAATGTTGACAGGTGTGAAATTAATAAAAATAATTCCAGTTAAACATACATTGTGTAACTGACAAAACAAAATAAAAACTTTGAAGAGAAGAAAAAAAAAAAAAAAAAAATGATATATATATATATATATATATATATATATATATATATATATATATATATATAAAAGAGAATTGCTCATTACATAATTTATGTCTCCTCAGGAGAAGCACACACCCCCAGGGTCAGCAATAAGGAGGGGATATACAAATCTCCTCCCTACTAGCAATGCTGGAGATACGGGGTTGTGTGATTTCAACAGGAGTGTGCAGGGTTTGCCCTACCTCAACCAGAAAAAAAAAAAAACACACCCCCACACACACACTCTCTCTCTCTCTCTCGCTCGCTCGCTCAGACTCCCAGTGGCCTCAGCCAGACCTGTAGTACAGCCATTGAAGGGAAGCTGCAGCAATGGGGGAACAAAATGGTACTCAAAAGGTTAAGGTAGGCCTTCATTGCTCAATTATTTCATGAATGCCAACAGTTGCCATTCAAGACAGAGGACAGGCAGTCATCAGGTACACACTTAACCCACTGACTGCCACAGGTTTGTGTATCAAGTTTTACCCCTCAGACAGACCAATAGCATAGAGGGAAGTGTCCTTAAACCCCTCACACTGTAATCTTCCATTTCCCTCCCACTTCTCCTCCTTCCTCAGCCTATTCCTAACGGTTTTCCACATGTAAAGCCCCGTCCCCTTTTCACAATTAAGTCCCACCCCCTTTAACCCAAATTGCCTCATTGATCTCTCCACACCAGCACCATGTAAGTCCCTTCCAGGGACTCCACAAGACAAAGCTCCCAGGTATGAATACACTTCCCACTGATATTTAACTGCATGCCACTCTATACCTTAACCCTTTGAGTGCCAGAGGGGTGCACAACACATTGCAAAGCCCTCTGGCACTCAAAGGGTTAACATTCTGCTATAACGCTCTTTATTTTCTGCTTTCCATTTGCACAACCCACACCACACACACAGGCATAATACTGCAATTCTGCTGCACAGTGTTGTACTTAAAACGATATTCAAGCCGAAAGGATCCTCCCTGCCCCTTTCCCTGGGTCACTCTGCCTCTCAGTCTGGTCCGGATGGAGCGCGGCAAGGGACAATCTTCAGTAAGCAAAAGGAAAATTCTACCCTCCTTCATCAAGGGGTTAATTATACTTACTGAATGAAGACTGTCCCTCTCTGCATCTGTCCTGTCCCAAGACCGGATTCCACATCTAATGGGAGGTGGCCAGAAGTGGGGGATCCTTTTGGCTTCAATACAGTTTTAACTACAACACTAAGTAATTATAGTGGCACATGTTACTAAAAATATAAAGAAGACTCAGAGATAAACTTGAATGGAATTATTATCCCTTTAAAACATATGCGCTTGACTTTTTCCAGTGTGAACATGTTGGGGTTTTTTGGAGCTTTTTTTTTTTTTTTTTTTTGTACACCACATGCACAGGAAGATCCCTGTTCTGTCCTCAATTCCCAGACGCCCAGCATGCCCTCTCCATGACCGATACCCCTGCCAGCCCCTAGGCTGAGGCCTGTTTCCTTACAATCAACAGCGGCTTCTTCCTCCCGCACTGGATCTGGACATTGCAAGGCACATTGTGGGGAGAAGAGTGTCTCCGTTGTACCAGGCCCAGTAACGTGGGATGCTGAACCTACATTATTTATGTAATTGGGACAAATTAACAGCACTCTCTTTAACCCTTTGAATGCCAGAGAGGTAACTAATGCATTGCACCACAATGCATTGGATGCCTTTCCAGTACTCAAAGGGTTAACTGGAATAAATATTTCTCTCTCTCACATAATCTTTTATTTCCTGCTTTCCACTTCTACACGTCAAACACACAGAGGCATAATACTACAATTCTGCCCCAAAGTAAAGTAAATAACAAATACCATTGATTTCACCGTTTCAGGAACACAGTGGGGATGGCAACACATTGTGAAGTGATGTTCTCTGGTCCCCAGGGGGCTAAATTTGACTTCTAACTCTCTGAATACTGCAGATTGTTACCTACACACCACTGTAAAGCTCCTACACTAATCCCAGGGTGGCCACAGCCCCCACATCTACACTCAGAACCTGCAGATTCGGGGAACCAGCAAGAGCCAGAACCTCCACACATGGGGGGGCGCCTATCACTGTGTCAGTGTCCCCTCTGTGTGAGTATGCCTGCTGCGTGTATGTGTATGTGCGTATGTCTGTTGCGTGCGTGTTCGTTGTGTGAGTAGCATGTGTGAGTGCACCTGTTGCATGTGTCTGTTGCGTGTTTGTGCGTATGTGTGTGTGCACGTCTGTTGCATGTGTGTGTGCATATCTGTTACCTGCAGCAAATGCACAGTAAGGGGGAAAATAAATTCCCATTGATTTAAATGGAGTTTTTTACCCAGTGATTCTTAACCAGGGTGCTGTGGCACTTTGGTGTACCACGGATATCCACTTAGGGTGCCCCATCAATTGCATAAAAACTTTAACAAAATGTGACTACTGAGTTTGAAAACGAGCTTATGGAAAGTTTCTGTACAATATGTTTGCTTTTCTTCTTCAGAATGTGAGAGATAAAAATATATATATATCGAGGCATTTGTATTCTCCTTTACCTGATTGAAAAAATGACCTATAAAATGTTAGGTGCACCCCAGAATTTCCAGACTGATGTAAGGGGTGCCTTCAACAACAAAAGGTTAACAACCACTGTTTTAATCACAGGAATACTAGCAAGGTCTCCAACACATTCCTCTGGAGTGAGCTAGGAACTAGGAATCTGTAGTTGTTTCCTACAGAGGATGTTAAAGCGGAACTACCACCTCCACTAAAGTCGCCCTGCAATACAGGTGGCGACTAGCTTACTAATCATTATTTTACCTCTCAAAAGTGCCCACGAATATCCTTATCCTTATCCGAGACTGACGGCCAGGTTACTGCAGCCTGTGCTCCTGCACCATCAGTCTCTTCCTGAGCCGTCTGGGACAGTGCAATGCCTGTGAAGGGTGAAGAGGAGTGACAACGCAGGCTCGCATTCAAGATGTCCGTGGTGATCCCTGGCTTCCAGTCTCGGAAGCTTAAAGGGATAGTAATGGTTAATTTTAAGTTGATTTAATATTGTTGACATTAAAAAAAAAAGGTTAACATCGATGTAAGTCTTATCTCTCAAACCTTTATGGTCTGAGAGATATATCTTGCAAAAGTTACCTTTTCCTGGCTGTTTCACTCAAGTCTGCCATCTAGCTGACAGCTGCAGATTCCAGTCATTTGACCAGACAGAGGCTCTTCAGCAGAGCTGAAATCACGCTATTTAGAAATAAATACTTAATTGGAACAGTCTACAAAGTGTGCTTGCAAACCAGGCACACTTTGTAGACCGTTCTAAATGAAGTATTTGTCTTTAGATATTGTTATATCGGCGCTGCTGATGAGCCGCATCTGGTCAAGCGACCAGAATCTGCTTCTGACAGCTTTATAGCTCATCAAGCAGAAAGGGGAGGGACCAGAGAACTTTATTTTCCTATATCTCTCAAACCATAAAGGTTTGAGAGATACGAATAAGTGCAAGTACTCTCTTTTAATTGTATCTACCATATAGTTAGTACTTTTTTTTTCTGACATCACTATCCCTTTAAGGGTAACTTTATTCGTGGGCACTTTTGAGAGGTAAAATAATGATTAGTAAGCTAGTCGCCACCTGCCTAAGTACTGCAGGGCGACTTTAGTGGAGGTGGTAGTTCCACTTTAAACACCATCCAATAGTTCACAAAAATAAATAAATAAAAATAAAAAAAGGTACAGTCACATCCTGCTGACCCATAATCGGGGAAGGGAAAAAAATGTTTTAATTAACCCCCTGAGTGCCATATTGGTATTCAATGCATTGGATACCCCTCTGGCACTAGTGTGACCACATGTTCTGGATTGCCCAGAACAGTCACCGATTTTATATGTGTGTCCCATGTCCCGGACAGCCTTCTGGGACAATACAAAGTCCCAGAATGAAGACTCCAGAGCACAGAGTTTCAAACTGCCCATTGCCTACTGTGACCGAAAGTGATGTCTGCTGGGCTACAAGAAAATGGCCACCAGACAGCGTTCCAAATACTAGACAGAGAACGGAGTCTTGATCCTGACATCAATCGGTAGCTGCAGTGCAATTTAGTGTAATGACAGTCTAAGGCTTTATGTGTGATGTACACATTCTCGTATCCCACCACAGGTATCACTTTCTATCACAGCAGTCAAATGGTCAGTTCTCCTTCCAGTGTTCATAACTCTGTGGTGTGCTTTTCTCTCCGGAGTGTCTCTGAATTGCAGAACTGAAATGTGGTCACCCTATTAGGCACGCAAATGGTTAACAAATACTACATATATTATACACACATATAACGTATTCTATAATAATTCTTCTCCAAAGCTGTATACTGTAGCGTGATTATTTAGAATGCAGAAAATAGAACCAACATGTGGATCTAAATCTGTTGTATTACAACTCCCATCATCCTTGGCCACAGCTTATCAACCTTTGTGTGATACGTGTGAAAGGGACAAGTTGTCAGGAACTAGAAATTTTATTCCCCCTTAATGACAAAGGACTTACCAGGTACTTCCCGCAAAAAGTGTCTCTTAGTGACAGAGGACGTACCTGGTAAGTCCCAGAAGTAGTACCGGAAGTCCGGGTCCCTGTAAGGCTGCACACGATTAGCGGACCCCCGAATCATATAGTAAATACAAAATTTTTTTCTGAGGCGGCCGTTAAGGTGACAGCTGCACACGGGTTAACTTACATGACTGTGATTTGATACTGTGCTCGGCTAAGACAAGCAGTGAGCCCTTCCTATTCATGTTTCCCTTACCCTTGTGAAAGGGCAGCCCAAGGAAGGGGCATTTATATATATCTTGCACTTAATCTGATTGGCTGGGGGTGTGGCTGACCTGATTATCTAGGCAAATCAAAATTCACTAAATACTAATTGATTTAAATGATAATTTTAACACCTTAAATGCTAGTTCCTATGTGCAGTTTGCTCAAAAATTGCAACTATTTAGCTTGCAGAATGAGGCCCAAAAAGCTTAAAAGTGACAAATCCACAGAAAATTAACATTTGGATCCAAATGGCAGAATAAAAGAAAGTGGAACATTAGAGTAATATCTCTGGTATAATACACCAGTTTAATTTATACACAAGATATTTGGTAAAAAATAGAGTTCATGTGTATAATATACACCCTTTTTCCCTCCCTCTACCCCAAAAAATATATAAATGCTCCCCTCGCTCTCCCTCACCATCTCAATACAAAAAAGTTAAAATGCACCCCTTCTGTATCTCAATTCAGAGTTAAAAAGCCCCTTCACTATCTCTCCCCACCTCAATAAAGGTAAAATGCCCCCTTTCTTCTTCCTACCCCCACACCCCAATAGCATTATATATCCGACCCCTTCCCCTCCCTATACACACCTCCAGGACCAAGACCCTCCTCCAAAGACAGCCGGTAAGCAGCGGGCTGTGATTCAGGCAATTCCACAGCTGAAGCTCCTTCCTTGCAGGACCTGTTGCCACTGAACACAGGTTTATGCCCTCAGGTCCTGACAGGGCACTACCATAATTTTAATGTGCAGAGGTATGCACATTGAAACTATGGTAATGCCTTCTCAGAACCTGAAGGTCCTGACTGAGCATGAACCTTTCTCCAGTGGCAACAGGTCATGCAGGGAGGAGGCACAGCAGCGAAGGAAGCGGGCATCAATTCAAGCATGCTGCCTGCTGCACAGATCTGCTGGCTGCCTTCAGAAGGAGGCATGAAACATACTATCACCTTCATGCTGAATACCACGTGCTCAAATATAAACAGAAAAATTAGCACATGCTCTTAAATTAACAGAACAGTTAGCACATTCTCCTAAATCAATGAAACACTTAGCACATGCTCCTAAATGAATGGCAAAGTTAGCCAGATGTATGAAAATGTGTGGCAAGTGCTTTGCTGAATTAGACTCAATTGCTAATCCTCTCACAAAACGGTAGACATTTTAGTCACACTTACTTTTTGAAATGTATTCGCTAAGAAAAGGGCACATGTTTGAAAAGCCATAAAAACATGAACAATTCAGTAATATTGCAAAGATATTATTATTATTATTATTCTTTATTTATATAGCGCCAACTAATTCCGCAGCTCTGTACATACAGAGGTATTAAATAGTACAATCAGATGTGAAGAACAGAAGGATCAGAGGGCCCTGCTCGTGAGAGCTTACAGTCTAGAGGAAGGAAGGTTAGACACAGAAGGAGTAAGTGCTATTGGGTGTAAGTGCCTCCTGCCACATGAACTGCCAGTCAGTGGGTGGGAGTGAGAAGTGCTGTTGAGTGCAGTGGTCCAGGCAAGTAGTAAATCTTGGTGATGATGTTTATGGAGGCAGTTGATAGGCTTCCCTAAAGAGGTGAGTCTTCAGGGAGCGTCTGAAGATTTGAAGGCTGGGGGAGAGTCTGATGGGGCAGGGGAGGGAATACCACAGCTCAGGTGCAGCACGGGAGAAGTCCTGTAGGCGGGAGTGGGAGGATGTGATAAGAGCTGTGGAGAGCAGAAGGTCGTGTGCAGAGCGAAGATGGCGGGCTGGAGTATATTTGGAAATGAGAGATGAGATAAAGGGGGGTGCAGTGTTAGTGAGGGCTCTATAAGTTAGCACCAGAATTTTGAGTTTTACTCTGTATGCTAATGGGAGCCAGTGTAGGGACTGACAGAGGGATGTGGTGTTAGAGAAGCGATGAGTGAGGTAGATTAGTCTTGCAGCAGAGTTCATTATGGACTGTAGCAGGGTTAGTCGGGTGAGAGGAAGCCCAATTAGTAAAGAGTTACAGTAGTCAAGATGATGAGTGTTTGGATTAGAATTTTGGTAGTGTCTTCTGTGAGAAAGGGTCGGATTCTAGAGATGTTGCAGAGGTGGAGGCGGCATGAGTTGGAGATTGACTGGATGTGAGGAATGAAGGATAGGGCAGAGTCAAATGTGACCCCCAGGCAGCGTGCTGTAGGGGTTGGTGTGATGGAAGTGTTGTTAACGTTGAGGGTAATATTTGGGATAAGGCTGGTTGTAGATGGAGGGAAGAGTATTAGTTCAGTTTTGCCAAGGTTAAGTTTGAGTTGACAGGAGGATATCCAGGAAGACACAGCAGACAGACAGTCAGATACTCGTGACTGGAGGGAAGGGGAGAGGTCAGGGGAGGAAAGATATATTTGAGTATCATCAGCATAGAGATGATGGTGAAACCCAAAGGAGTTTATTAGTTTTCCAAGGGAAGCAGTGTAGATTGAGAAGAGCAAGGGTCCCAGGACTGATCCTTGAGGCACTCCAACAGACAGTGGGAGGGGTGGGGAAGTGGAGCCGGAGTAGGAAACACTGAAGGAGCGGTTGCAGAGATAAGATGAAAACCAGGAGAGTGCAGTGTCACAGAGACCTAGGGAGGCTGACTGGTCCAAGAAAATGAGTAGGGAGTAGTGGCCTTTTGACTTGGCTGAGAGCAAGTCATTGGACACTTTAGTGAGGGCAGTCTCAGTGGAGTGATGAGGGCGGAATCCGGATTGCAAGGTATCTAGCAGGGAATGGGAGCAGAGGAATTTAGTGAGCCGGTTATATGCAAGGCGCTCAAGGAGCTTGTAGGCGAACGGGAGTAGGGAAATTGGCTGGTAATTTGACAGTGAGTTTGGGTCCAGGGAGGATTTTTTTTAGGATGGGAGTGATTAGTGCATGTTTGAAAGAGGATGGGAAGGTGCCGGTTGACAAAGAGAGGTTGAATAAGTGAGTAAGGATTGGAGTTAGTAGAGGGGAGAATTCTTGAGTGAGCTGAGATGGGATTGGGTCAAGAGGGCATGTGGTTAGGTTTGAGCGAGTGAGGAGAAGGGAGACTTCATCCTCAGTGACAGGTGGGAAGGAGCTTAGTGTGTATGTGGGAGAGGCGACAGGGCTGGGCTGGCTGGGAGGGGGTGGTAGTGATGAAATGTCATGTCTGATAGATTCAATCTTGTTCTTGAAGTGGTTGGTGAGATCTTGGGCAGAGAAGTTAGTGGAAGGTGTTTGTGTTGGTGGGTTTAGAAGAGATGTGAAGGTTGAGAAAAGGTGTTTCGGGTTGGAGGAAAGATTAGAAATTAGAGAGGAGAAGTATGACTGTTTGGCCAGGGAGAGGGCAGAGCTATATGAACGGAGAATGAATTTGTAGTGTGTGAAGTTAGCTGTGGAGCACGATTTCCTCCAGTGCCTTTCAGCAGATAATAATGTTTTCATAAAAACTAAATTGCAAATAGCGATTGTGCACGTTTCTTGCATTCTGCCCAAAGTTACTATGTAAAAGAGCTACAAATGGCCCAAGAGCCTCTCTTTGGAAATCTATGTCTTATAGCAGTGGTTCTCAATTTTTTATTTTTTTTTTTCTCCAATGCACCCCTAACACGCAATTTTGAGCTTTCAGGGCACCCCTAGAACATGCAATGTAATTTATCAAGAGCATAATGACAGGTGCGATACATAAATATACAGTTATTTTTAGGCCTCACAACCGTGCTAACAAAAATAAACCTATTGTGCATAACAATTTCCACAAATAATCATTTAAAACTTAAAGCAGAACTACCATGTCACAAAATGTTTACCTTAACTAAGTCCCCTTCTGGCGATTAGCTGCTTAGTAGCGCTAGTCGCCAGAATTATTACCTGATTTAATAGATATATGCTTTATTCCCCAGCTGTCAGTAGCACGGAGCGCGGACATCTTGCCAGAATGACGTCGGCCTGCCTGCGATGTCAGTCCCAGCTGGAGCCGGCCGGCTCCTAGCAACGCCTCCTAGACCCGGCTGGGACTGACAGCACAGGCGTACAGAAGTCATTCTGGCAAGATGTCCGCCCTCAGTGCTACTGACAGTTGGGGAATAAAGCATATATCTATTAAATCAGGTAATAATTCTGGCGACTAGCACTACTAAGCAGCTAGTTGCCAGAAGGGGACTTAGTTAAGCTTTGTGATATGGTAGTCCCGCTTTAATATTCATATTTATGTGAAAGTCTTCATAGAAAACATGGGGCACACCAAGTTGTTGTAGTGTGCCACGGCACCCTGGTTGAGAACGACTTATAGGCTACATCACTCAGAATGAGAGGAAATAAAAGGCATGATGTGAATAAAACACAGGAGTGGGTAACCGGTCACTCCTTGGTTGTTAGACTACATTGACTAGGACACTACTCTAGCACTCAAAAGGTTAAATAAAAAAATAAAAATAAGATGCCTCTCAGCTTCCGAGCACCTGAAGAAACAGCAGGGGGATATAAGGTGATGTTTGAAAAGTGGATGAAATGAATATTGCATCCTGGGAACACGCTATTTACTCTGTGCAGATGTTTAATGAAACATATCAGAGGCGAGAAATAAATCAAAAGAACTATAAAATGTGAAATTCGTTTTCTTAGCAGGAACATGTCAGAAGATAAAGAAAACAAGGATTATTGCTAAGAAATAGAGACATTAAGGAACGGCACGTTTAGCGGGAAACAACATTTATCACTGTTTGAGTAAATCTTGGAAAAGCAATGTGGAGAATAGCTTATTAAAAATTATATATAAATCAGAAACGTCTTTTTTTTTTTTTTTTTTTTTTCTCCTTTTTCTTTTAACCATAAAGAAAACAATGAAGAAAGAATGAGTGAAGCTATTGTGAACCAGCTGTACCACAGGGGACAAAGAAAAATGACCGCTGATTTAAAGGAGCAGTGAACTCTTTTTTATGAAAACATTTATGTTATAGAGCTTTATCTGCTGAATAAAACAAGGGCACTCCCACCGCTGTCAGTTGCTTTATTCAACATTTATAACAGTTCAAATAACCAGGAAGTGAATTTACTGTGTGTTTACTTCCTGTTAGTTCTAACTGACAGGAAGTGACTCAGCAGATTCTACCACATTCTATGTCACTGACTTTCCTCTCCATTAGAATGTCACAGAATTACTCATTGGAACTTGAGTACTAGAGGGCACTGGTAATGTAAAAACAAAAACAAAAAACAAAACAAAAAAACAAAAAAAACACAGGTTTAAAGGGATAGTAATTTTTCACAAAAAAGCAGCTCCAATTAATCTTCAAATATTTGGGCCATGGAGAATGTTATTTCAATACTGTCAGAGTTGTAGTTCAAGAGTAATTGAATGATACACTAGGTAAAAGGGGAGGTAGGGAAATAGTTTAAGCCGCCTCCCCTCAGATGTGGAATCTGGTCACTTGACCGGACAGCTCACACCAAGGGACAATCTTTTTACTGTGAGAACAATGAAAACCCTGTACCCCTTTGACAGGTTTTTCCTTATGCTCAATGAAGATTGTCCCTCTCTGCGATCCATCTGGACAGTCTTGCTGCTCTGAGGTGAGCAGTGTTACATCAGTAAAAGGGGAGGGAGGGGGATACTTTATCATTCAATTACTCTTGAACTAGAACTCTTCATGGGCCAAATACAATGAAGATTAATTGGAGCTGCTTTTATTGTGAAACATTACTATCCCTTTAAACAGTAATAACTCTGGAAATATGTAACTCTCAGCAGTGGGAATACCCTTATTGTATTCAACAGGAAAAGCCCTACAATATATATTTTTCATTAAAAAAACTTACTGCTCCTTTAAACTGGGCTTTGAGTGCCAGAAATGTACACAACACATTGGGAAGCAACATGTTCCATACCCCTCTGTCACTCTAAGGGTTAACCCCTAGAATGCTAAACAATGCATTGAGGGCTTCCCTATCATTCAATGAGTTAAAGCCTCATCAGTGAGATTTTGGAAATGTTTTATCTGAACATGTATAGCTTGGAGGAGAGAAGAGAAAGAGCGGGGACATGACAGAAACATTCAAATACATAAAGGGATTCAATGAAGTGCAGGAGGGAAGAACATTTCAAAGGAGTAAAAATGTTAGGATAATAGGTCATAGTCTAAAACTGACACAGGTTTAGATGTAATGTAATGTATTTCACTGAGAGGGTAGTAGATATGTGGAATAGCCTACCACTAAAACATTTTCTAAATAAAAAAATACATTTCTTTAGAATGCGGCACTTTACAGAGGTAATACATGTATTAGGATGCTAGTCTCCATATGTTTAATAATTCAAGGGCGACTTATTAGTAACTGAAAATTCCGCTTGAAAGGAATATGAACCTTACAATGATTGAGCATAATGTCCTTTTACATAATTACTGTTACTTTATTACAAATTGATTATACTTTTCTCTCCATTCAACACATTTTTTTATTTGCAGGGGGCCCTAAATCTCCCCCCCCCCGCCCCATCAAGTCCTTTATCAAGTTCCTACATGTGGGATTAGTTTCTTTCCTAGTGTTCGGTATCTCTCAAACTCTCCCACTTTTGTTGGCCAAACACTAAAGAAAATCTACAGGCCAGAAAGAATAGCAAACATTGAAGTTGATCTCTTGTACGACCGATGGAACAACACAAGGGGCCTTGTACAATTAACAGATTAGTTATATGTATCTAGTCAATTAAAACTGATAAATGAGATGCTCCATTGTGCTGCCATGCTAACCAAACAGAAAGCCTCACTCAGGCATGACAGTGAAAATGGAGACGTGAATGTACGGTGTCATGCGATATCTAATTAGTGACTCTGCAGGTTCAGACAGTAAGTAACAGTTTAGGTATCTATTGTTGAACTGTGAATCCAATGGGTATCTTGGTGACTGCTAGGACTATACGTGGTATGTGATACTGGATATCACAGACTACCAATGTGTATAGGCCATTGCTTAATTTGAAAAGCTAAGCAAGTCTTATTTGGAGGCTTTCCACCATGTACAAGGTCAATGAAGATGTTGCAGAAAGTACAAGAAAAGAGACAACATAAGGGAGTGTTGAGGAGCGGAATACAAGCAATGTTGTGGCATACCAAGTGAAATATAGAAATGGCAATTGCAAATATTTTAAATGGGACTTTTAACCCCTTAAATGCTAGAAAGCAATGTGTTGGGGGCCTTTCTAGCAATTAAGGCGTTAAATGTGACGCATTGCAAAGCAATGTGTTGTGTACCCCTCTGGCACTCAAAGGGTTAAATCAATGGCAATTTGGTCAATTTTAATTTGCCTCCAATAGAAAACATGGTTTGTTGGAGACCTATTCATTCTTACCTTTCTGGATATAATTAGGATTAAAGACACACAGTGGTGCAATTTTATGGGCAAACCAGCTGCCTTATAGGGAACAAAATCAGTATTCTCACTGACTGAAATGGGGCTTTAAAGGGATAGTAATACTTCATTTTAACTTTATTTTATTTTGTAGGCATTAAAAAAACACGAAGAATGATATGTCTTATCTCTCAAACCTTTATGGTTTATGAGATATTCACAAGCAAAGTTTCCCTCTCCCACCCCTTTTACCTAATGTAAGCCATCTCTTCTCAGATGTGGAATGCAGTCCATAGACCAGACAGATAACAGCAGGGGACAATCTTCTTCCTATGAGAACAATGAAAGCCCTGCCCCCCTTGACAAGCTTTTCAGGTTTTTCCCTTATCTTAATTGAAGATTGTTCCTCTCTGCAATCTACCTGGGCACCTCCCTTCGGATCTGGCTGAACAGTGTTACATCAGTAAAAGGGGCAGGAGGGGGACACTGTCATTGAATTACTTCTGAACTACATCTCTGACAGAATTGAAATAACACTCTCCAAGGCCCAAATACTATGATGATTAATTAGAGCTGCTTTTATTATGAAACATTACTATCCCTTTAAACACGTTGGGGGAGATTCACTCAGCGGTGATAAAGAGGTGATAGAGTGGAGATGACTTCTCCAGTTTATCACTTCACCAATTCCTATGTTATTCTATGGAGCCAGTGCAGTAAGATTTCTTCATCACTGGAGATCTTAGTGAATAAATTGAAGAAGTCATCTCAACTCTATCACCTTTTCATCACTGCTTAGTGAATCTCCCACCTTGAATCATAAGGAGTTCCCCAGCTCACTGTATTGAAAGGCCGTTCACAGGAAATGCAGTTGCTCCTATCTGGAAAACACTAGTATGACAAAATTCTACACAGTGGTGGGCATTTACTCAAGTTTAATCTGGCACTTTTTATGCTATTTTGAATAGGGTGTAAAAACATGTTTCCCTCGCATTTTCAGGATCGCGATATTTGCTGTTTTTGATGTACCAGGAGAAAACTCATTTTCACTCGCATCTTAAAGGGATAGTAATGTTTCATAATAAAAGCAGCTCCAATTAATCTTCATAGTATTTGGGCCTTTGGGCCATAGCATAGTTTATACAGTTTCTGGGGCAGAGGTATTCATATACACTGCTGCCAACTGTATTTTATTAATTGTAAGGATCAATTATCCTTTTCTATGCTGCCGAGTGCAATTATTGATATCTAATACCTCTAAATATATCTATATGTGGTTAAGCCTTTAATTGCTAGTAATCCTAATGGTGATAATTGTGGTTTGAGTTACTATATATCTATTGTAATTGCTGATCCCTTACTTATATCATTGTTGTTTACACTTTATATATAGTATATTGTATTTAATAAATTATATATATTTTTGCACAAATATGCGGGATTGATTATTTTAATCAATTATTTACTGTGAAGTAACGTTTCAATACCTAGTATTGTGTAAACTTATCAAAATTATTTAATATTGTCATTTATCTATTTATGTGAAGATATCCAACCTGATCTCTCTTGTTTTAACCCTTTGCATACCTTCAACATAATTGATTCGACAAGGGGGATACTTTATCATTCAATTACTCTTGAACTACAACTCTGACAGTATTGAAATAACACTTTCCATGGCCCAAATACTATAATGATTAATTAGAGTTGCTTTTATTGTGAAACATTACTATCTTTAACTTGCAGTAAAACAAAACCAAAAAACAAAAGTTAAAGACATCTTGATTTGCAAGGTTTTTTTCTATTAAAGGGATAGTAATGTTTCACAAAAACAGCAGCTCCAATTAATCTTCATAATATTTGAGCCATGGAAAGAAAGTGTTATTTCATTACTGTCAGAGTTGTAGTTCAAGAGTAATTGAATGATAAAGTATCCCCCTCCTGCCCCTTTTACCTAGTGTAAGTCATCTCTTCTCAGATGTGGAATCTGGTTGCTAGACCAGACAGATAACAGATAGCAGGGACAATCTTCTTCCTATGAGAACAATGAAAGCCCTGCCCCCCTTGACAAGTTTTTCAGGTTTTTCCCTTATCTTAATTGAAGATTGTCCCTCTCTGCAGTCTACCTCGGCACCTCCCTTTTGATCTGGCTGAACAGTGTTATATCAGGTAAAAGGGGTGGAAGGGGGATACTTTGTCATTGAATTACTCTTAAACTATAACTCTGACAGTATTGAAATAACACTCTCCAAAGTCCAAATGCTATGATGATTAATTAGAGCTTCTGTTATTATGAAACATTACTATCCCTTTAATGCTCATAAATGTATGTGCATCTTTTGCAAATAATAGCATTTCTCTTTGCCCTTTTTTATGCAAATTGTAGCAAAAAATTTCACATGACTATTTCCATCCTTCAGCTAATGCAACATTTTGGAAGGTATTTTCATGTTGGTCAGTAAAAAAACATTAAAAGAAAATACATCTTTAAAATAACTATATTTTTGTTATTGTGTAGTAATACAACCTGGTGGATTGCGCTATTAAAGGTATGGTTTAACAAGATCAATATTATGGCATCTGTAACAACCCAGTAGCATAGCTCATGAGTAAAAAAGTTGATGACCCGAAAAAAAGGCATGAGCTCAAAGGATTACGGTCAGCCTTTGCCATGTCACCTCTGCTGATGCAGAGGAAAGCAAAATGAATGCCATTGAAGCCATTTCCAATTAAAGGGATAGTAGTGTTTCACAAAAACAGCAGCTCCAACGAATCTTCATAGTATTTGGGCCATGGAGAGTGTTATTCAATACTGTCAGAATTCTAGTTTCAGAGTAATTGAATGATAAATTATCCCCTTACCGCCCTTTCACCTAGTGTAAGCCGCTTCCCCTCAGATGTGGAATCTGGCCCTTGGACCAGACAGCTCACAGCAAGGGACAATCTTCTTACTGTGAACATAAAGAAAACCCTGCCCCCTTGACAGGTTTTTCAAGTTTTTCTATTATGCTCACTGAAGATTGTCCCTCACTGTGTTCCATTCGGACAGTCTTGCTGCTCTAAGGTGAGCAGTGTTACATCAGTAAAAGGGGCAGGAGGAGGATACTTTATCATTCAATTACTCTTGAACTACAACTCTGACAGTATTTAAAGAACACTCTCCATGGCCCAAATACTATGAAGATTAATTGGAGCTGTTTTTCTGTGAAACATTACTATCCCTCTAAGGCCCAAGTGTGTAACAAAAAAAGTAATATCTGACTCTAAAAGCCAGTCAGATTTATCCCTGGATCAACATCCTATATGCATCTAAACCAAGTATCATAATTCTCAGTATTGTTCTAATCTAGAAAGATATTCACTGCTTAAAAAAAAAAAAAAAAAAAAAAATTCCCAAAGCAAAGAATTCCACAACCTTAATATGCTTACTGTAAAAAATCCCTGCCTTTGTTTTAAACAAAAGCAACGTTCCTATAGTCTTAACAGATAATCTCTTGTTTTTTTTGCTCAGCTCTTCCAAAAAACGGTTCCCTAGATAGTCTGAGAGATTTTTGTATTGGACTCAAATATATTTCTGAATGGTAATCATACCACCGTTTAGATGTCACTTCTCTAACGCAAACAAACCCAAGTTAGGCTAGTCTCTATAACTAAAATCATCCAATCCCCTTATCAGTTTTATTGCAACGACTATTTTGTCCACTTCAATAATGGATCGTAATGTTAAGAACAGTACCCAATATGCATCTATACCCCCCTTCTTATCTATTTGTTTTTCTTTTCTTTTTTCATACGCTAAGGGTCAGTAAGTATAGATAGATGAGATGAGAGACAGACAGACATTCATGTTTGCTTGAGGTAAATGCAACAGGTACTAAAATTAGGTGGATGAAAAGGAGAAAATTGAAGGATCAGGTTTAGAGTTGACTGAATCACAGGACTTTTTTCATTTTAGCCTCACTTTAAAGGGATAGTAATGTTTCATAATAAAAGCAGCTCTAATTAATCATCATAGTATTTGGGCCTTGGAGAGTGTCATTTTCAATTCTGTCAGTTGTAGTTTAAGAGTAATTGTATGACAAAGTATCCCCCTCCCGCCCCTTCTACTGATGTAACACTGTTCAGCTAAGAGCAGCAGGGAGTGTCCAGGTAGATTGCAGAGAGGGACAATCTTCAATTAAGATAAGGGAAGAAGCTGAAAAACCTGTCAAGGGGGGCAGGGCTTTCATTGTTCTCATAGTAAGAATATTAACCCTTGATGTGAGTTGTCTGGTCTGGATTCCACATCTGAGGAGTAGGGGCTTACATTAGGTAAAAGGTGTAGAGGGGGAAACTTTATCATTCAATTACTCTTGAACTACAACTCGGACAGAATTGAAACACTCTCCATGGCCCAAATACTATGAAGATTACTTAGAACTGCTGATTTTGTGAAACATTACTATCACCTTAAAGGAATAAAATATTTCATTATGAAAAAAACATTTTTTGTTTTAATCAAACTTTTAAAAATAGTACCTGTCCAGATGTCAAAATAGCATTTCTACTGCTTTTATCCCTTTGAGCACAGAGGGATAATGCTTTCCATACCCCTCTGGTACTCAAAGTTTTAACTAAAGCTACTCATGCAAAGTAGCAGCAGCTGCACCACCTGGTGACCAAAATATAAAATTATTTTTTTTTTTTTTTTTTTTTTTTTTTTAATGAACAAGTTTGAGCTTCAATAACTTTTGAATGAATCCTCTCTCAGCAGCAACAGAGCATATTCTTGTTTTACTCAGCAAAGAAACCCATACCATAAGTAGTTTATTATAATTAAATATTACTGTTACTTTAAGTTAGCAGACGGATTAAAAAAAAATAGCTAGATGCATGCAATGAATGTCTACTCCCGCTGGGTGCAGACACTGTGTCCGTTGTGGAAGTGGCAGATTTAATGAGGTATCCTATATACCAATTCAGTATGTGACAGGACGAAGGAGTATAAAGAGATCCTATTTTGTGAGTGGTAGTATTATACTACACACTGAGGCACACACTCCAACAAAGCATGACGCTGAAAATAGAGACGTTCCCAATGTCCTAAGCTATACGATACCTAATTAGCAGTATTGCATGTTTAGACAGTAAGTAGCAGTTTAGGTATCTTATTTAATTTGTCTCTCTGTGACAAGACTATTAGGACTGCATGCAGTCAATGTAACCAGATATAGCCTAGTAGAAATAACTAATGTTACAACTGAATACAAGACAGCCTTAGCTGTAGATAAGCCATCTGTAATTTATATATAGAATCGAGCGCTACTCTCCCCTCAATGTATTTACAATTTTGTGCACAACATTTTAACTTACAGCTAATTTTAAGGATGAGGTAGTAGAACTTTTTATTTGAAACTGTGGGAAACCGCACTGATTTGCCAATTTTTTTACACTGAGATTTTAGACTTAAAGGGCCAGTAATGTTTCAAAATAAAAGCAGCTCCAATTAATCTTCATAGTATTTGGGCCATGTAGAGTGTTATATCAATGCTGTCAAAGTTGTATTCAATAGTAATTGAATGATAAAGTATCACCCTCCCGCCCTTTTTACTGATGTAACACTGCTCACCTCAGAAAAGAAAGGTGGTGTCCAGATGGATTGCAGAGAGAGACAATCTTCAATGAGCATAAGGGAAAAATCTGAAAAACCTGTAAAGGGGGCAGGGCTTTCATTGTTCTCACAGTAATAATATTGTCCCTTGCTGTGAGCTGTCAGATTCCACATCTGAGGTAAGCAGTGTTACATCAGTAAAAGGAGCGGGAGAGGGATACTTTATCATTCAATTACTCTTGAACTACAACTCTGACAGTATTGAAATAACACTCTCCAAAGTCCAAATACTATGATGATTAAAGGGATAGTAATACTTTGTTTTATCTTTATTTTATTTTGTAGGCATTAAAAAAACATGAACAATATAAGTCTCATCTCTCAAACCTTTATGGTTTGAGAGATATTCACAAGCAAAGTTTCCCCTCCCGCCCTTTTTACCTAGTGTAAGCCATCTCTTCTCAGATGTGGAATGCAGTCCATAGACCAGACAGATAACAGCAGGGGACAATCTTCTTCCTATGAGAACAATGAAAGCCCTGCCTCCCTTGACAGGTTTTTCAGTTTTTCCCTTATCTTAATTGAAGATTGTCCCTCTCTGCAGTCTACCTGGGCTCCTCCCTTCTGATCTGGCTGAACAGTGTTACATCAGTAAAAGGGGCGGGAGGGGGAGACTTTATCATTCAATTACTCTTGAACTACAACTCTGACAGAATTGAAATAACACTCTTCAAAGTCCAAATACTATGATGATTAATTAGAGCTGCTTTTATTATGAAACATTACTATCCCTTTAATTAGAGCTGCTTTTATTATGATATATTACTATCCCTTTAAAGGGATAGTAATGTCTGGTTAAAAGTCTTTCTCAGAGTCTTCTGTATATTAAAATTTAGATTGCACAATATGTCCTTACTTTTGTGTAGTTAAAAAGTTATGCAGAGATAAAGCTCCACTGCCCACCTCTTCTGGCCTCCCTCTGAAGCTCAAATTGGGTTGTGCGACTCGACGGCTGCAGTGAGGGACAAACTTCAGTAAGTACAAGGGAAATCTTGCCCCCCCCCCCGATAGTGGAGGTTAGGATTTCCCTTTGCTCACTGAAGTTTGTCCCTTGTTGCAGCCGTCCTGACCAGAGAGAGCTGCTGAGTGATGTGGACAGAAGGGGTAGGCGGTTGATCTTTATTTCTTTGTAACGTTTGACTTACATATAGCGCAATCTCTTAATCTCTCTCTCTCTCTATATATATATATATATATATATATATAAAAAAGAGAAAGGCTCATTGCATAATTTATGTCTCCTCAGGAGACACACACACCCAGGGGTGGCATTAAGGAGGGGTTACTGTTCCCATTGGGTGATTCAATGGGGGTGTGATTTTCACACCAATTGCAGTGGCCGAAGGGAGTTGGCCCACCCCCACTATGCAGCCCTCCCACCACTATCAAAGTCAGAAAAAAACAATATGGCCGCCACTTGCTCCTACACCACAGTCAAACACACACATGCCCCACTCACACAGCACCAAACTCACACACATGCCCCACTCACACACACAAATGCCCCACTCACACACACACAAAAGCCAGAAAGAAACATGGCTGACACACAGTCACTCACCCTGACTCCCAGTGGCCTCAGCAGGACCTGTACTACAGCCACTGAGGAACAAAATGGCACTCAAAGGGTTAAGGTAGGTCCTCATTGCTCAATTATTTCTTCACTGTCATCATTTGCCATGCAAGACACAGGACAGACAGCCATCAGATTCACACTTAACCCACTGACTGCCACAGGGTTGTGTATCAAGCTTTACCCCTCAGGGAGTGTGTTCAAACCCCTCACACTGTAAACTTGCATTTCTCTCCCACTTCTCCTCCTTCCCCAGCCTATTACTAACACTTTTCCACATTTCTCTTAAGCCCCGCCCCTACTCGTGATTAAGCCCCACCCACTTTTAACCCAAATTGCCCCATTGCTCTCTCCACATCAGCACCACATGAGGGACTCCACAAGTAAAAGTTCCCAGGTATAACACACACATGTCCCACTCACACAGCTCCAAACACACACAAAGCCAGAAAGAAATATGGCTGACACACAGTCACTCACCCTGACTCCCAGTGGCCTCAGCAGGACCTGTACTACAGCTACTGAAGGGTGCTACAGCACCAGGGGAACAAAATGACACTCAGAGGGTTAAAATAGGCCCTCATTGCTGAATTACTTCTTCACTGTCATCATTTGCCATGCAAAACACAGGACAGACAGCCATCAGATTCACACTTAACCCACTGACTGCCACAGGGTTGTGTATCAAGCTTTACCCCTCAGGGAGTGTGTTCAAACCCCTCACACTGTAAACTTGCCTTTCCCTCCCACTTCTCCTCCTTCCCCAGCCTATTACTAGCACTTTTCCACATTTATGTTAAGCCCCGCCCCTACTCACAATTAAGCCCCACCCACTTTTAACCCAGATTGCCCCATTGCTCTCTCCACATCAGCACCACATAACTCCCTTCCAGGGACTCCACAAGTCAAAGTTCCCAGGTATGAATACACTTCCCACTGCTATTTAACTCTCACATGCTTCTCTATACATTAACCATTTGAGTGCCAGAGGGGTGCACAACTCATGCACGTATGTGTTTCTGCGCATATATGTTGCGCGTGTGTGTGTACATCTCTGTTACATATTTGTGTGGATGTGTGCATCTCCGGTATGTGTGTGCATGTCTCTGCCGCTCACTGTGTGTATGTGTCTGCCTGTGTTTTGCATATGTCTGTGTTTATCAGTGTGTCTACATTTCCCACACGTGCGCCCAACACCGTCCCACACTGGTAGTGTATATATATAAGAGAGAAAACCTGCGTCCCCTGCCACACACACCCAGGGGCGGCTGTAAGGAACAGTTAGCCTGCCCCCCAACATCAGTCTTAACCTAGGCTGACCAGACCTCACCTTTAACCGGGGATGCATAGGAAAAATGCATACTGCAGGACTGCTTTCATTTCAGTGAAGTACTGCAAAATGGCTATTTCCTATGTGTCCCCGGTTAAAGGTGAGATCTGGTCAGCCTACCTTAACCCTTTGAGTGTCAGAGGGGTACGCATACATTGCAATGCGTACCCCTCTGGCAGTCAGAGGGTTAGCCCTCTCCTCCACAACTCACCTACTGCTACATCACTTCTCTCGACTTACAACTCCTACAGTAAACAACTCATGGCACAATACTATAACCCACCAACCAGCAGCTCCCATTTTGCTGGGGAGCCACACATTGATCACTTCTTTCAAAGACACACTGGGACACTCAGAGTCAGCTGGGCAATAGGTTAGAACACACAGATCTTCAGTTTCCATGGTAAGAACTGGGGCTGATGGACTCACTTTGTTTCAATTTAACCCTTTGAGGGCTGTTGCAATGCCTTGGATACCTCTCTGGCACTCAGAGGGTTAAGCCCATTAACCCTTGGAGTACCAGAGATGATATGCAGCACATTGCTCTGCGTACCTCAGTCACTCAAAGGGTTAATATCTGTTTGGAAAGCTTCCACATTTGGGTATTGTGCAGCCCACTCTTTCCTCACAAGTGGCCCACAGGGTTAAACTGATTTCCTTGAAAATGTCCATTGATTTCAATGAGACTATTAATTCCATGAATGCTACAAACAATGCAAACACATTGCCAAAGCAACGCGTTGGGGACCATTGTAGCATTCAAGGGGTTAAAGCCCCATTTATGTCAACACGATTTTCCTGAATTTTCAATTCAACCCTATGGTGTCAGTTTTTTTGGAGTTGCACCCTTTATCTTGATACATAAGGCCCATACAGTTATACTCTTACCCCATTAATTTAAACCCATTTATACTTTTGGCTCTTGCAGCAGCTGACTGTGCACTGTGATCTGTGAGGCTGATGTACTAACACAAAGAGGAACAATTCATCTGTACCATACAGAACAAATACAATGCTTTGCTGACCTCTCTAGCGTTGAAGACGTTAAAACGCCCATTTAAATAAATGGGTATTGTTCCCTGTACTGCTGTTACTTTTCCACTAAATTCCACCACTTTCCTTAGTATATGAGCCTTCCTGTTTTGAAGCCTATTAGCTGTTAGGGGTCCCTCTATTGATCCCTTGCCTACGGCCCATGGACAAATAATCTGGTTCTGTCCCAGCTGACCACCACGGCCCACTAATGCAAGGAGCGCCCAACATGTGTCACATATTCCTTTCACTGCCAGAGGACTATACAACTTATTACACAGCAATGTGTTGTGTACCTCTCTCACTCTCAGAGTTAAAGTGCTTCACTCTAACCAACTGCTACACTATGTCTGTATAATGCAGTAACCCTACAGCCCTGTATTTCATGTCTACTTCACTGTCTATGTATAGTCATTTCTCCCCCTCACCCATTACTTTACTGTAACACTTCACTGTCCCTCTTCTCCTCAATTTCTCATCTCCTCCTCCCTTGTCACCCCCACTTACCTATCCCCTTGCCATTCATCCATAGTCCCGATCTTGCCATTTTACTCCCACATCACTATTACATTATCTATCACTGCATCTGTCACTTAACCCTCTGTCTGCTAACCTATTTCTTCAAATGTACTGCAGTATCCACTGCTGTAATCTAAATTATTCCTTTACTCACAAACATCTTTTCACTGTGACCTTCTACAAGTAACACAGCACACTGACTTCAACTGTAAGGATAGAGTGCCTTATTCAACAAGTAACACAGCACACTGACTTCAACTGTAAAGATACAGGGCCTTATTCATCAAGTAACACAGCACACTCACTTCAACTGTAAGGATACAGGGCCTAATTCATCAAGTAACACAGCACACTCACTTCAACTGTAAGGATACAGGGCCTTATTCATCAAGTAACACAGCACACTCACTTCAACTGTAAGGATACAGGGCCTTATTCATCAAGCTGAAGAGCTGCAATTAAAACATTTTTTACAACTCTTATCAGCATATCTACATCACCACTGCGTCTGTCACACACTGTCTACATATGTGACATACGTCCATGTATGTGTGTGTCTCTCTGTAGGTATGCGTTTCACAGTGTGTGACACGCTCTGTCTCTTTAAGTGCGTGTCTGTAACACTGCATATTTCTGTTTCACACAATGTCTCTCTGTGTAAATAATATGATGGGCAACGCCGTCCCACATTGCTAGTTTTAATATAAATAAGACTTGGCAAAAGAATTTTAACTAGACATTACTAACCCTTTAATAGCCAATTGTGATAGTGATCCATTTAAATCTTGTCATTTTTATCAGGCAGAATAACAAACAGGACATATGTATTAATACCAAGCGGTTCAATTCTGTGCATTTTAAAGGGACAGTAATATTTGCATATTGAGTTAATGTTGTTTATTTATTATACTTCATTACAACAAACTGTACCTTTCTAAGTGTCCATAATGTTGCATTCTACATTTTATTTTAAAGTGTCCCCCTCTTGCCCCTTTTCCCTAAGTCACGCTGAGTTCCCTCAGAGCAGAAAGCCGGTCTGCATGGGTAACGACGATGGTATAGTTCGTTATAAAAAAAAAAGTATAATGAATAGTCGCCCATCACTTCATATGTAAACACTACTATCGCTTTAAAGCATGGGGGCAAGTGGCGGTCGCCTGGGTCTCTCCCCTTCAGTTGGTTTGCTCAGTGTGTATAATGTTTCGGTATTTGTGCAAATACGCAACTCTTTGCTGTAAACACTCCAGGACATACTTGAAAACAAGAGAAATCTTAAGGGGGGTTATGCACTAAGTGGTGATAAAGAGGGGATAAAGTGGAGATGACTTCTCCAGTGATATCACTTCTCCAGTTCCTATGTTATTCTATAGAGCCTATGCACTAAGATTTCCCCAACTTTGGAGAGCTTAGTGAATAGGGTCTGTAGAATAACACAGGAACTGGAGAAGTGATATCACTGGAGAAGTTATCTCCGCTTTATCACCTCTTTATCACGCTTTAGTGAATAACCCCCAATGTATTCTTCCTGGTAAATCATTTTCCTAAATAAAAGAATTCCTCCACTCTTACATTTCTGCATGACCCACTATGTGTGGTAAATACCAGTCTGTGATGACAGACAAACAGTGACCTGCTTCTTCTAGGTAACAGATATTAGACTTACACTTAAGACAACAGCTGATGGTCTTAAAAAGGCAAGAACAGTCTTAACCCTTTGAGTGCCAGAGGGGTATTCAAAACATTGCTGATCCACTCTGGCACTCAAAGGGTTAAAGAGAGAGGATCAAACATCACAAGAGGGGTTTTAAATAAACAGACTGGGGACCAAGCTAATAAAGTTAATGACCTGAAACCATGGGAGGTGACCCTTCACCTTCAAGCAATACTAATAAAAAAAACCATTATCATTTAATTTGGCCATTCTAAGAGATACCTTCTGCCCTTATCTTATCTATAGTAAATTAGCTTGAGAAGGGCCTTTAGCAGCACACAGGCCATTTAATGAGTTGCACTATTTCCTGGCATTATCTTCACGTTTGGAAGATTACTTTCACATGGGGAAGTCGTTTATAATCTCGCTAACTGATGCGCTTTAATCAGCCTTTTAAAAATAAATTGCTTTCTATAATGACTTTGGTGCTGGTGTAGCTAACAGAGCATTGCAAACTGGGATTCACTAGGCTATATTTACAAAGAAAAGTAGCAGAATTCAAGTGGAAACTAACCGCATTACAGGAGACAAACAAAAATGCAGTTGGTTGGATGGAGAGGACTGGAAGGCTAACAATTTCCTACCTATGATTTAAACCCTTTCCCACTGCTGACAGAATTGCAGTGTATCACAACACATGGATGTGTACGGGGCCTGTTCACACAAGGCCAATAATGCATTGCTTGTCCAGGGAATGTCACAACCTGTTTTAGCAGGCTTAAAGAGGAACTTTCAGATCATACTAATTGTAACTAGCTTTGAAATAGATGTCTTACCATTAAAAAAATCGCCCATTGTAAAGGAATCCTTCCCATCTGGAGACCACAAAGTTGCATTTTTTAGGTGCAATATCACAGTAGCCTGAAATTGTACAGTGGCGTTGTTGCTGCACCATCCTATGCAGATTTATGGTCTACGGACCAGAGCTGTCCATAGGATGGTGTAACAACAGCGCCACTGTACAATTTCAGGCTACTGTGATATTGCACCTAAAAAATGCAACTTTGAGCTGTAATAACTATTGAATAAAACACCTTTCAGCAGTGAGAGTAGCTTTTTTTTTTTACTTATTTTTACTCAGGGGGATAAACACTACAATATATATTTTTTTACGTATTAAATAGTAGTATCCCTTTAATTAGTTTCTGCGCTGGTCCAAGATTCCAAACACATTGTGTTACAATTTAATCTAGAGCGATCACACAGTGAAGGGTTGTCTAATAGCACAGCAAGAAGTAACTGTGACCTAGAACAGAATCAATTAGCATACTGTGCAGTGAATTAGCATAAAGTGCCACACGCGGTGTGGCATCAAAATATAATGGCTAATTCCTAAAAAACTATTTATTTTACAAAACAAACTGCCAGTACAACATATTTTAAACCAAACTTGTCTGGAGGGAACAGATCCACTTAGAACTACTGAGTAAGGCAGAACTGGGGGTTCCCTGTTTTTCTCAGAGGGAAAAACTCAAAGATCTATGTTTTTTCAGAATAAGAGTTTCCTCTTACATCAAATTTTTATGATGCTTTATTCATAGACACAAGTTTTTATTAATTTTATTTGGTAAAGGAATAGTAACACCACATAGTAATAGCCACCACTTAAATAAAAAGCCTAATGGCCCGTATGAATTTTACTCCAATTAATCTTCGTAGTATTTGAGCCATGGAGAGTATTATTTCAGTACTGTCAGAGTTGTAGTTCAAGAGTAATTGAATGATAAAGTATCCCCCTCCCACCCCTTTTACAGATGTAACACTGCTCACCTCAGAGTAGCAAGATTGTCTGGATGGATCACAGATGGATCTATAGTGAGTATAAGGGAAAAACCTGTCAAGGAAGGCAGGGTTTTCCTTATGCTCACGTTAAGAAGACTGTCCCTTGCTGTGAGCTGTCTGGTCAAGTGACCAGATTCCACATCTGAGGGGAGGTGGCTTACACTAAGTAAAAGGGGCGGGAGGGGATACTTTATCATTCAATTACTCTTGAACTACAACTCTGACAGTATGAAGATTAATTGGAGCTGCTTTTCTTGTGAAACATTACTTTTTGTTTAAGGTGTTAAGGAGTAGAGACGTTTGCAATGCATTCACCCCTCTGGTTCACAAAGGGGTTAATCCATGGATGAAGTCTGAGCTCTTGTGGTACTGTTAGCAACTGTCATGTCCGCCTCCATGGAAATTACATTAAGGACCGAAGATGTTATCTTTTGAACAAAGGCAAAACGAACAGGGGTCATTAGTATTTTCTAACTATAGTAAGAGGTAGGCGGGTGGGTGGGTGTGTGTGTGTGTGTGTGTGTGTGCGCGTGCATGTTGCAAAATAATGTGTTGTGCACCCCTCTGGCACTCAAAGAGTTAAAGGGATAGTAATGTTTCACAAAAACAGCAGCTCCAATTAATCTTCATAGTACTTGGGCCATGGAGAGTGTTATTTCAATACTGTAAGAGTTGTAGCTCAAGAGTAATTGAAGGATAAAGTTTCCCCTCCTGCCCCTTTTACCTAGTGTAAGCCACCTCTCCTCAGATGTGGAATCTGGTCCTGGGACCCAACAGCTCACAGCAAGGAACAATCTTCTTACTGTGAACATATGGAAACACCCTGCCCCCTTGACAAGTTTTTCCCTTATGTTAACTGAATATTGTCCCTCTCTGCGATCCATCTGGACACCACCTTGCTGCTCTGAGGTGAGCAGCATTACATCAGTAAAAGGGACGGGAGGGGGATATTGTATCTTTTAATTACTCTTGAACTACAACTCTGACAGTACTGAAATAACACTCTCCATGGCCCAAATACAGTGACGATTAATTGGAGCTGCTTTGATTGTGAAACATTACTATCCCTTTAAATATTCCTTCCATGATGACAGGTTTCTGCATTCTTGTGCAATACAAACGGAATGTCACTCATTTTTGGGTTCTCATAAGAAACTGAGGCTGTCGCTGGGAGCATCGTACAGGATGTCATTCGCATGACCCACAGCAAATAAAGGAAAAAAAAAAAAGGTATTAATAGAAAAATCTTTATTTAGGGTAGATTTAGGGCAAATCTTTTAATTGAACGAAGGAAAGTTGCCCAAGATACATCTTCTGCTGCTGGGAACATTACATTTG
Organism: Rhinophrynus dorsalis; assembly: GCA_037306005.1. Taxonomy (NCBI): domain Eukaryota; kingdom Metazoa; phylum Chordata; class Amphibia; order Anura; family Rhinophrynidae; genus Rhinophrynus; species Rhinophrynus dorsalis. The sequence goes on from CM074718.1 coordinate 645,286,835, forward strand.
TTGGTAGAAATTTAGATTTACAATAACTTTTGAACATGACCATATAAGTATGTTTAGCCTCTGGAGAGATAGTCAACACGTTGCTCCACAATGCCATGGAGACCACTCTAGCACTGCAGGGGTTAAGTTATTATATCGCATGCAAGTTGGCATTTACCGTCATTTTTTATGTTAAGGCGATTTCATTTAATATTAGGGATAGGAAACTTTTAGCACGCTAGCAAATGGAGTCTACAACTCCCATCATCTCCCTACCAGCTACTGGCTAATGGAGAATGATGGGAGTTGTAGACCCAAACATCTGAATTGGGGTCCCCAAGGCCCAATGCCCCAACTTACCCCAAACAATGCATGTTTTAAAGGGACACTTACACCTACAAATTAATGGGGTAATAATTTAAATATCCTGTACTCCAAGCTAGCAGATGGAGAAATAGATTGTTAGTAGACGAGATCCATGAGGGCCAAAGACCATAGCCAAATGTGGTGCTGCCCAAAGCCCAATGCCCACCTATGACCTTGGGTACACAAGGCTACCTGATTAGTGTGAAAACTCAGTATTCTTCCATGTTCCGGTAGGTGCAAGAGCTTTGCATTGTATTAACCTAGGTGTGCGTAGGAGACAATCTATGAAGTTAAAAAGTAAGCTCAAAGCTGTGTGAAGCTTAAAAAAGTCTGAGTACTGAATTTTAAAGGGGAACTTTCACCCCAATTAAACTTAATATAGATAGAATCCTCAGTTGCCATCCTATATTATAATTTGCTAAATGTGTGTTTGTCAGAAGCCATCATACGCAGTAGAGACGGCTGCTCGCGCTGCAGTCACGTGCACTACAGACTGCCCGCGCAGTGGCTGATATGGAGTGGGGAGCTCCAAATTCAGACCACAGTCCTCTCTGAACTACAGTCTGAATTCGGAGCACTGAAGTCCCCACTGAAGCCAATAGAAGAGAAGGCAAATTAAAAACTTCATCTATGTAAATCTTCCTTGAGGGCGGCATGCTTGCATTTATCGCCCGCTTCCTTCAATGGGCTTTCAGGACCTTCTGCCTCCAGCCAATGGTAATGCCCTGTGAGGATCTCAAGGTCCTTACAGGGCAATACCGTAGGCAGAAGGTCATGCAACAGAAACGTAAGTGAACTGTTAAATGTTATGGATCTAGAATTAAAAAAAAACATTTATTTTAACTGCCCACGGCCCACGCATTAAGGACTCAGTGATGGCCCTGGCACATCATAAATTTTTTTTTTTATCACAGGGGAGAGTCTAAAACTGACAGCTCCAAGACCGGTTTCAACCTCTCCCATGGCAAGCTGGTACATGTGATTGTTCACACGTATCGGCTCTACAACCACACAAAAAGAAAGTGGCCTGGGTCCTCCGGTTCAGACAACCCTTGGACAACCAGTCCTTAAGAGGATAAATGCACATAAACTTTTTTTTTTTTTTTTTTAAACGTTTTTTTTCTGGCCTTCCTGCTGCTCAAGTCCATAACCAATGTTGTAAAGTGAGTTAACAGATGAGAGTTGGTACCGTGTTAGCCGTAGAAATACAGGAGGCAAATATAGTTTTTGATACCTTTTATTGGCTAACTAAGCAGATTTAAATGCAAGCTTTCAAGACCTTAGGTATCTTCCTCAGGCATGTTATACAGATAAATATGAAAACATCTCTCTTAAATACAAGTACACATTGCATTGTTTAGCATGGAAATCAGATAACAGAATGCAGTCCAGATCTAAAGTCTTGAAAGCTTGCATTTAAATCTGCTTAGTTAGCCAATAAAAGGTATCAAAAAATATATTTGCCCCCTGTAAAGTGAGTTACCTTACACTTGCCTAGGTTTGTCTCTGACCCTCTAAATCTCCAGACTTTCATTCAAGGCACCCCTTGCCTCTCCCCCATCCTGGATCTCTTCTCTAATCCTCTACTATAGACAATCTCATCCCTTATGATGAGGAAAGAGCTCTGTTCTCTTTGCTCCTATTGTATCAACTGCTCTCTCTCTTGAATTAAATCATTTTATCTCATTGCTCCTTATCTGTGGAGGTCTTTATCTACAAACCAGTTCCGTTCTCTCTGCTTGAAGATGTATCTCCTCAATGAGGCATTTACAGATTAACTCGCAATTCCACTCTTTATGCATCTAAGGCACTATTAATTGTTGTTTAACATTAATCTGTACTCCTACATTATATTCTGCATTTAATCCTTATATATTCAATGAGACTGACATATTAAGAAGAAATAGAACAATTCTTCAAAAGAGAAAAATAAGATAACGCCACATTCCTACTGAATTATATGCGCGTTAAACCCACTGAATTCGGGAGTTAAAATCCCCATTTAAGTCAATGGGAATGTGGATAACTTTTATTTCTTCTCTGTGTTGTACCCGTGTTTTAATCACTGGAAAAGCCCTAAAATATATGTGTTTTTTCAGATAAAATGGTTTCTATTACTACTAATGAAATATGCAAAAATGAGCCTTACACAGACAGATTCATCCCTACACATTCTATTATAATAAAAGTGAGTCACTTACGGATCTATCAAAATAATGAAAACTCTTGTTATTCCTCCAGTGCAAGACTTGGGGGTCTTATTCAGGAAGTTAGAGATGGAGTTCTGGAACATACCAACTGTACTATAAGGGGGAGATGAGCATTCCCCAAATCCCCACTGATGTAAATGGGGCTTCTAACTACTGGAATGATAATGACATCTCCAACGCATTTGAAAGTAATGGGCTTAAAAGCCCGAATTGAAATCCAGGAACATTTTATTTTGTCCTGTATGGTGCAACTGGTTTGCTTCGATACCACACCTCTTTAGCATCTTGCAAAATGCACTTAATGAAGCAGTAAACTTTTTTTTATGAAAACCTATATGTTATAGAGCTTTTCCTGCTGAGTAAAACAAGGGCACTCCCACCGCTGTTAGTTGTTTTATTCAGACTAGCAATGTGGGACAGCGTTGCCTGTCATATTTACACACTGTGAAACAGACATATGCAGTGTTACAGACACGCAATTAAAGAGACAGATCGAGTCACTGTGAAATGCATACATACAGAGAGACACACACATACAAGGACATATGTCACATATGTAGACAGTGTGTGACAGATGCAGTGGGGATATAAATATGCTGATAAGAGTTGTAAAAAAGGTTTTAATTGCAGCTCGTCAGCTTGCTGAATAAGGCCCTGTATCCGTTTGTACTTGGAAAGCTTACAGTTGAAGAGAGTGTGCTGTGTTACTTGATGAATAAGACCCTGTATCCTTACAGTTCAAGTGAGTGTGCTGTGTTACTTGATGAATAAGGCCCTGTATCATTACAGTTGAAGTGAGTGTGCTGTGTTACTTGATGAATAAGGCCCTGTATCCTTACAGTTGAAGTGAGTGTGCTGTTTTACTTGATGAATAAGGCCCTGTATCCTTACAGTTGAAGTGAGTGTGCTGTGTTACTTGTTGAAGGTCACGGTGAGAAGATGTTTGTGAGTAAAGGAATAATTTAGATTACAGCAGTGGATACTGCAGTACATTTGAAGAAATAGGTTGGCAGACAGAAGGTTAAGTGACAGATGCAGTGATAGATAATGTAATAGTGATGTGGGAGTAAAATGGCAAGATCGGGACTATGGATGAATGGCAAGGGGATAGGTGAGTGGGAGTGACAAGGGAGGAGGAGATGAGAGATTGAGGAGAAGAGGGACAGTGAAGTGTTAAAGTAAAGTAATGGGTGAGGGGGAGAAAGGACTATACATAGACAGTGAAGTAGACATGAAATACAGGGCTGTAGGGTTACTGCATTATACAGACCTAGTGTAGCAGTTGGTTGGAGTGAAGCACTTTAACTCTGAGTGTGAGAGAGGTACGCAACACATTGCTGTGTAATGAGTTGTATAGTCCTCTGGCAGTGAAAAGTTTAAGAGACACATGCATTAGTGGGCCGTGGTGGTCAGCTGGGACAGAGTCGGATTATATGTCCATGGGCCCTAGGCAAGGTATCAATACGGGGACCCCTGACAGCTAATAGGCTTCAAAACAGGAAGGCTCATATACTAAGAAAGTGGTAGAATTTTGTGGAAAAGTAACAGCTGCACAGGGAACAATACCCATTTATTTAAATGAACGTTTTAACGTCTTCAGCGCTAGAGAGGTCAGCAAAGCATTTTATTTGTTCTGTATGGTACAAATGATTTGCTCCTGAATTGTTCCTCTTTGTGTTAGCACATCAGCTTCACAGTTCACAGTGCGCAGTCAGCTGCTGCAAGAGCCAAAAGAATAAATGGGGTTTAGATTAATGGGGTAAGAGTATAACTGTATGGGCCTTATGTATCAAGATAAAGGGTGCAACTCAAAAAAAAACTGACACCATAGGGTTGAATTGAAAATTCAGGAATATCGTGTTGACATAAATGGGGCTTTAACCTAGCGGAGTAGGTGAGTTGTGGTGGAGAGGGTTAACTGATGTTGGGGGTGGGCTACCTCTTCCTTACTGCCGCCCCTGGGTATGTGTGGCAGGGGACGCATGTTTTCTCTCTCATATTATATATATATATATACATATATATATATATATATATATATATACACATACATACATACGCACAAGATTACTATCCCTTTAACCCTTTGAGTGCCAGACGAGTATGCAACGCATTGCAAAGCAATGTGTTGCGTAACACTGTGGCAATGAAAGGGTTAAGAAAGAAGAATAGAGGGGCAAGTATTCTTTCCCAGTAAGTAAGTAATGCAGGCAGCAGAGGAGGAGGCAGGCGCACTGTGTGAGAGAAAGTGAACCCTTTGAGTGCCAGGCACACACACAATACACAAACACACGCACAACAAACACACAATACACAGAAAACACACTGTGATAAACCATAAGCGAGCTGCCCCTGGTCAGTAAGCACAGTCTTCTAGGGTATCACACATAGTCAACAGTTCTTAACCCTTTGAGTGCCATAAAGGTACAACACGCATTGCTCTGCAATGCATTGCGTACCTCTCTGGCACTCAAGGAGTTAAAAAAGATTTGCAGGTTTATTTTGGCATTGCATCAACACACAATCAGCAGGCAGTGTTTTACAAAACAAAATGAAAACATTCCTCTTGTACTTCAAGGTTCTACAAAAATAGCACAGGTTTAACCAACCTTTTCAAGTCCTGCTTTCTTGCAATGCTCTTCTCAACACTTGTTGCTCACAGCAAGTTAAAGGGATAGTAATACTTGAAAATAAGTTGGTTTTATTTTGTAGCCCTTAAAAAACATGAAAAAGGATATAAGTCTTATCTCCCAAATCTTTATGGTTTGGGAGATATTCAGAAGTAAAGTTTCCCCTGGAGTGATGTCATTGCTCCACCCCTCAGATTTGGAATCCGGTCGCTTGACCGGCTGTGCCTCTCCAGAAGTGCTGAGATCATGATCTTTAAAAAGAATTTCTTAATTGGAATTGTCTACAAAGTGTGCTTTCAAGCCAGGCACACTTTGTAGACCGTTCCAATGAAATAGTTCTTTTCAAAGATCGTGATCTCGGCACTGCTAAAGAGCTGCCGGTTGCTCTGTGGACCGAATTCCAAATCTGTCCACTAGATGGCAGACTTGGCTGAAACAGCCAGGAAAAGAGAACTTTTCTTTATTATACATGTGAATATATCCCAAACCATAAAGGTTTGGGAGATAAGACTTATACCATTTTTCATGTTTTTTTTAAGGGCTACAAAATAAAATAAAATTATTTTCAAGTATTACTATCCCTTTAAACTTCATTTTTTTTACAGCCTGCTAACTGGGGCAGGTGGAGGGGTAGAGGCTATTTAGGATTCTGGGTACTAAATACCTTGTATTCCAAGCCTCTTTTTTCATGTTCTGAGCATACTCATTCAGTTCCTTGACATCCAAGCCTCTTTTTCATGTTCAGGAGGAAGTTGAGGGGGTGGAAACCCCTTGCAGAGTCCCCTGCCCACTCCTGTCAAAATCACTCCCCTCTCATATCTCCAGGAATGGCAGTAGGGAGGAGCTATGAGTAACTCCTCCTTACTGCCACCCCTGGGTGTGTGTGTGTGGAGACGCCGGTTTTCTCTCATATATATATAATATCTAAGATACTAGTGTTAAAGCCCATGTACACAGGACAGCATTCTGCGCGTTCGAGCAGTCTCTACTGCGCATGACTGCATTGGCAGACTCTACTGTGCATGACTGCATCAGACAAACATACCTCTGGCCTTTTATATTATAGGATTATAAGTGAATTATAAGTGAATTACAGTGTGATCACTTCCTGAAAGTTCTGACAGCATAACTCAACAGTTTCTATCACATTTTATGGAGCAGTTGTCAGTGACTTATCTCAAATAAATTGTAGCAGAATAATTTGTTGGAATCTAACCACTAGAGGGCATTGTTAATGTAAAAAAAACAAACAAACAAAAAAAAACTGAGTTTAAACTGTAATAATTCTGGAAATATGCATCTCTCCACAGTGGGAGGACACTTATTTTACTCAACAGGAAAATAGCTACAAGTTTTTTGTTGGTTTTTTTTTTTTTTTTTTTTTTCATTAAAAAAAAAAAAAAAAAAAAACTGCTCTTTTGAAGCCTATCGCTCAAGGGCTGTTCAGTATGTCATTGTAACTACTATTCCCTTAGTCCATCAAGCTGAGGATGATGGGAATCAGAGACCTGCAATAGTTAGACAGAGTTACAAGTGTGTATAGTCCTACATGGGCACAGGTGTGCTCAATCATTTAGACCAGTTCACCTGTGCTCATTCAGGACATTCCCAAAAACCTTCACTGCAAGTGGTATTCACGATGCATGGCTGAATGACCTTAGTCTAAAGAAAAATCTATCCTTGTCCATGAAAGAGTAAGATCAAATCAATTTAAACAAACAAGCTTGTCCAAATCCATCCTAGCGTTTAGCAAACACTGAAGAGGAAAAAAGGAAATCAGCTGTTAAAGACTAGAAGAAAACAATTAGAGCACATTTTCAACGTGAAATGGCTTGACAAATACCAAGGCAGAGAGGGAAGTCACAATAAGTAATGGCACACTGGCAGGTTAGCGACCTCAATGAAAGGAGTAAATGGCTTAAACAAGTTTTGAGTGAGGCTGTGTCATGACCCTATGTAAAGCACGTCTTGACAATCCATGAACCTGAACACAGACAAGCAATTTGGGTGTAAAATCCTGAGCTTTTCCCTTTAATGACCTGTTGATCACAAATACCAACAGTATTAAGAAATTACAAAGCAATTAATAAAGCAACCACATACAATACCAATGCACACTGTCTTCTCAAACACAAGTACAAGTTAAGGATGTGGAATAGGGAGTGTTCAGTCCTTCAAAGGAGACAAATATAGTCAAGTCGATACCTTTATTGCTAGCTAAGCAGATTTAGGATGTACGCTTTCAAGACCTTTCAGGTCTTTTCCTCAGGAATGTTATACAGATAAATATGAAAATATATCTCTTAAATACAAGTACACTTTTCATTGTTTGGAATAGAAAGCAGATAAGGTCAGCTCAGTCCAGACCCAGATTCTTTGATCAGTCATTGGTAAAGGAGCATGATGTAAATTGCAGTCATCCTCTGGAAGTGTCAAAGGTATTTACACTTCTAGTGAGACTCTATCGTAAAGGCAAATCCATAATGTAATAATGTGACAGAAAGTCCCTATCCCTGTTCAGTCTATTCATTAAAGTATTAAACTGGAGCATTCATTTAACCTCCCATGTTTTTCTCTCCCTCTGAGTGTGAATCAGTCCCATCAATACAGTCAGTTTAATGTCCTTGACGTGTCAATTTTGGTAAAAATGTTCTCCCACTGGTGTCTCTGTCTTTTTGTTGTTAACATTGGAACTATGGGAATTAACCCTTTATGTGGTGGTTGGCATGTTCCACCCACATACAGAGCTGTTGGGCATTTTGCACACATAATGAGGTATATTATATTGGATGTTTTACAGGTGAAGGTACCATTGATCTTACTGTGTAACTGGGAGTTTGGTATGGGTATCTTGTCTGTGGTGTAAATGTATGTGCGTGTTTCACACCTCCTTTATAGACAGGGAGATGTGCCATTTCTTGTATTTTTATTCAGGGCACCCCTTACCATCAGACATTTTTTTTGTATCTAGGGTTTAGTAGATTAAAATGTTGAAGTATGAAAAAAAGATTACAATAAACTAAACAGGTATAGTCAGTCTTTGTACCTTGGTAGGGGACGATGGGAGATGTAATCCTCAATAGTCAGAGGTCTGAAGACTGAAGATGGCAACACAAAATACAGCTGATTTTGAAAACTCTTTCAAAAACCAACTATTTGTTCCAATGTGTCAGATTCACTTTAATGATTATAAACACTAAGGACTGGATTGGACTATTATTTTACTATAGATTCTGCAGACAATATTTTAAAGGAAAATAGAAAAATGTACAAGGGCATTTAGAAGCAACATTAAAGGGACGCTAGCACCTAAAATGAACTGGGGTTATCTACCCTTAACCACTGTGCACTTCATGCTAGCATATGTATACATTCTTCATTAACTTCCTGAGGCCCAAAATCTAGTCTTAACCCTTTGAGTGCCAAAGGGGTACACAACACATTGCTTTGCAATGTGTTGCGTACCCCTCTGGCACTCAAAGGGTTAAATATATGCTTTGAGGGAGAAGCCATTTCTGCCTTCCCAGGACTCCCCATTGATTATCCGGGATTATCTGTGAATGAGATGATTTAAGAGAACAGCCTTTCTAATCCCAATCAGTTAACAGACTTTAGACTTCTCTCTCAAAGCAATCAGCACATACAGTATTAACCCCTTAATGGCATGACGTGCTAGGACCATCACGCCTGTCCAGACCGGTGACGGCCCTGGCATGTCATGGAATTCTGGGATCGCATCGTCGAGGCACGCCGCTCTGCGAACCCAGAAAACCATGATCTAGAGCCATCCAACCCCAGATAGCGAGGTTCTTAAGGGGTTAAAGAAATGCTCTCTGCACAGGACAACTTATGTATGCATTAAAAAGCAAGTTTAGGATTAATTCATGTTTACATATGCTAGCTGTAAGTACATGATATTTAAAGTCATAGCAACCTATTTATTTTTGGGGGTTTAGCATGCTTTTAAAAAGTATTGGAAAAAGAAGGATAAGAGGACCCTGCTCACTACAGGAAGTTAGGCAGATTGATACAAAAGGCTTGTGCTTGAAGTTGCCAAGCGGTCCGGCCACACAGTGCGACACTACATAGAGAGTAGAATGACAGGCACTATAAGGAACTGTAGAGAGGAACATTCAGTTGGTGGTATCATAGACATAGCTGTGAACTCTACGAATTTGCTCCGGAGACTCTGGTTTTGACTCTGCATAACTGGGTCTCTGGGACAGAGGCTGATTCTCTAGTTGTGGGGAGTTTCTAAAGAAATCCTGTACACTTCTCCTCCTTTCCAGTCTGTTCCCCCCAATCCCCACCCACTTCGCCTCCTTCCCCAGCCTATTCTGCCTATTTTGTACTACTTTCTTAATCCCCATCCCCGTTCTCGATTAAGCCCCACCCCTTCTAACATAAACTGCTTAATTTATCTCCCCCCAACTGCTCCACAGCCCCCCCCCCGGGGAGTCCAGAATAAAAAGTTCCCAGGTATGATCATAGAGCAGTTATGAGAGACAAGTGTAAAAGCCTGTGTACAAGGGCCAAGGTCCGGGTAATGTTAACCCTTTGAGTGCCAGAGGGGTACACAACGCATTTCTTTGCAAACTGTGTACCCCTCTGGCACTCAAAGGGTTAAGAGGCTGCTACCTCACTGCTTTATGTGATGCAGTCTTGCCTAGCCTCATTCACGCGATGCAATCATGCGCAATAGAGACTGGCCAGAACGCAGGCAGTCCTTACTGTGCATGACTGCATTGTGACAAACATCCTAGCGAATTATTATATAGGATGGGAGAGGAAGAGTGTGAATGGGTCGAAATAGGGGCAAATAAAATGTCTCATTCCAGTGTAGGAGTAAAGTAAGGGTGCAATGAGGTCCAGCCATAAAGCAGCATGGAGAGAGAGAGAGGGAGAGGGAGATAATGTTGGAAGGCATACTCTGTAGCTGCATTAGTTGTGGAGGAGGTTATGAAAGGGATATTTGTTTATATAATTGTTTCCTTGAAAAGCAAAGGGACTTTTTAACCCTTTGAGTACCAGAGAGGTATCCAACACATTGCAATGCATTCAATGCGTTGGATACCTCTCTGTCACTCAAAGGGTTAAAAGTCTGTAGGCTAGGGGACAATCTTAAGGAGAGAGGTGCATTTCCATAGGGTAGGATCTGCCATAGAAAAGTCTTATAGATGGGACTGAGAGGAAGAGATTACACAGGAGACAAGTCCCATTCCACCGCCAGAGAGATGGAACTTAACAACAACCGCAGGGCCATCTAGGAAGCACTGCCCTTATAATCCTTAAATTCTATATAGTCAGGACCACTCACCCATCATTGGAACAGGTCAGAAACTCTTCCTTTATCTTTGGATGCCAACATCCCGCATTAAGCATGGCAGTGTGACCCTAAATAAGAAAAAAGAAACCAAAGCTTAAATTAAAACAAATTCTATATAGTAAATTATCTAATAACATAACAATAATTGAAGGAGAAAATGTATCTGTGATGGCTAACCATGAATGTGTTTGTATATGGATAACATGGTATCAACTATCATCTAGTGCCTCCTAGGACACAATTAGATTACTAGACTAACATGTTAAGGGGAAAACAGAAATGAAGTCTATTGCTCTATTTTATTTTATTTCTTGATATCACTTATTTTCTCACTTTGTGGATCTCAGCTGCTCAAGTCCCAGCCCTCTTCGATATCTTCCTTCTTTCCTAAATTCCAACTCTCTCCTTGACCCATATAGTCAAGTTTCCGTTCCACTAAACAGCCCTGACAAAATGTCCTAATGGCCTACACACAGCAAAGGACAAAGGCAGATACAGTACACTAATCCAACTGCTGCATTTGACACTGCTGATCACACACTCCTACTGGATACACTACACACCCCTGGTATCAGTGAAATAGCTCTAGAATGGATTGCCACCTATCTCTCAAAATACTTTCAGTGTTTCTTTTGCCAATACGTTCTTTTCTCCCCATAACCTCCCAGAGGGTATAACCCAGGGATCAGTCCTGGGACCAATTCCCTCTATTCCCTATCACTTGGTGACCTTATTTCATCTCTTGGCTTTAATTACCATCTCCATGCATTCAACACACAGGTCTATCCTTCCCTAGACCATTCCCTGGCAATCTCTTCATGAATCAATATCTTAAACTAAACATGGCCAAGACAGAACGTGTTGTATTTCCTCCTAAATCCCTTTCTCCATTATAGTTGAGAATTCTACCATACAGGCAACAACCAAAGCACATGTTCTTGGTGTTATATTCAATTACACCTTGATATTATCCCCTCCCCCCATATCCAAGCTGTCATCAAAACCAGACGCTTCTTTCTTAAAAACATTACCAAAACACGGAACTACCTTTGTAGGTCAAACACGAAAACTCTCACTCAGGCCCTCATTCCCCCTACACTAGATTACTGCAACATTCTACTCTCTGGTCTTGTCTCTCTTCTTTCTCCACTTCAGTCTGTTCTCAATTCCGCTACAAGAATAACCAGCCTTGCTCCCAGATACCTTTCCTCTCATCTCCTCCTGAAATCCCTCTCGTGGCTACCTAGAAGGTCTCGTACTTCATACATAATTCTTCTCCTCTAGTTTAACCCTTTGAGTGCTAGAGAGGTATCGCGTTGGATATCTCTCTGGTACTCAAAGGGTTAAGACTCTCTCTTCTTCAGCACCCTTTATATTTCTACTCTTCTCTTTCGCTACACCCTTCCCACCATCTGCATTCTTCTCAAACATTACTTCTGTCCACTCCTTACACAATGTGAGCCATACCGGTCCTGTATTACTTTTGTATTGTACTATTACTATTTCTGTAAAGTGCTGTGTGTGTATGTGGCGTTATATAAATAAAGATACAAACATACATACAAATTTCCTGAGAATGTAGATTATTGGCTTTATTTCACTCCCAGCACTAACCAATCAGTCCTCAAGGAATCAATTACATTGTACAATTTGCAAATCTCACTGACTGAACACACAAGACAACCAGGCAGGCCCAGATTTACATCCCAGATGCCACTAGACACAGCACTCAAGGGACCCTTAGCCCACGCATCACCCCCAGTCCCATCCACTGATTCCTGCCACAAATACACCCTTGGCCTATATCAAACAAGATCAGACAGAGCTTTAACCCCTTGATTAATAGAGTGATCCCTGACACATTGCTCCGCAATGCAACTGCATTCTCTATAGCATCCAGAGGGTTAAATAATAGCATGTAATGGGGTATATAAAACCTGGTAAAGAGACAATGAGATTGCTCTGGCCAAACCCACAATTCAGAATGTTGTTATGGCCAGCACAGCTGAGACACACCCATAACATTTGGTGCTCTAGGCAACTGCCTACTTTGCCTATTAGGAAATCCAGGACTTTTCCCTCTGCCTTTTTGGTATAATGGTACCAATTTGAAACTAAAAATACAGTAGAAAACAAAAAACTCTTCTGAGAAACTGACCCATCACCCAGAGATTTGGGTCAAACGCAGTGTTTCCAGGCACACTCTACTGGAACTTAAAGGGTTAAAGTTCTACATTGTTATCCCATCGTATGATTATAGAGACTCTCCCACTCATTGTTTCCTCGCTGCTCCTATCCATTTTGTATCTAAGCCCATTATCTTTGACAGAAATCAGCGTGTAAACGGAACGCGGCTCCTGGCACGGTTCCCTCGCTTTACTTACTATTTTCCATTCCTCTCTTACTCCCTCTCTCCTTCCCCTCCAGGTTTCAGAGACACAGAACCTCACTTGTTGCTGCAGACAAAACAAGGCTGATGTTTTCCATCCCCAGGAATACTTCTGCCTTTGCTAACACTAACATCACTTCTTCAACTTCTGCTCATAAAACCCTTGGAGTGCCGGAGGGCCAAGTGCAACATTTTGCTCAGTAAAGCTTTACAAACCCCCAGCTGGCATTCAAAGGGTTAAATCTATGATTGGCAACCAGTTTCACCCTTACATGCCATGCATGTGGCCCTCCCATTTCTTTATGGTTTAATATTATCAACAGGCTTTGGAAAAAGAAGAACGATGGTAGGTACAGAGTTGCTTCACTGACATTTACAGTATCCTTTTAAAGGGTTGCACGCAAAAGAGCGTGCAGCCAAATGATACAGTAATTATGTCGCCAGGATAAAAATGGCGACATAAGAATCTCGCACTGCATGACAGCGCGAGATTGTCATGTCGCTAGTGAAAGGTTGCATACCTTTAAGCGGTTTACTTTTAAATGGTCGCATATGAAACAGTTACCATGTCGCCATACCAAAAATGTCGACATGAGAATCTCCCACTGCATGACAGCGCGAGATTTTCATGTTGAATACTAAAAGGTCACATGCTGCCCCAGCTGTATCACATCAAGCCGCACTGGAGCTGTAATAATGTTATGTCATGCTCCGTGCTGCCCCGGAGCTGTAATAATACCATGTCATTTTCTTGCACTCCGTGCTGCCCCGGAGCTGTATTAATACGGTTCCATTACAGCTCCGGGGCATCTCGGAGCACAAGAAAATGACACTGTAACATTATTACAGCTCCGAGGACGAACGGAGAGCAAGAAAATTACATTGTAACATTATTAAAGCACCAGGGTAGCACGGAGCACGACGTAACATTATTACAGCTCCAGTGCACCTTGATGTGATACATCCGGGGCAGCATGCAACCTTTTACTATTCAATATGAGAATCTTGCTCTGTCGTGCAGTGAGAGATTCTCATGTCAACATTTTTAGTATGGCGACATGTTAACTGTTTCATATGGTCGCACGCTCTTTTGCGAGCGACCTTTTAAAAGGATACCCCTTTAAGCAATAATAATTATAGAGCAGAGAGAGGATCTCTTGGCTGAGCGGCTGGGAAGAAAGCACTGAATGAACGTGTATCCAGTGGTTGTTTATACTGGGGAGAACATCATTGTATTTACCCACAGCATGTTATTAATGTATTTTATATTAAAGTAGCAAGGGTACAGATGTATATTTCCTTCAATTGACCCAATGAAAGCCAGTTTTCAATCCATTGTGTGCCAACGTTAATAACATATTGTGGGTTAAATACAAAGGATACATCATTTGTATCCTTTGTTAATCAGCGGTTCTGTCCAACCCTCTGGTCCTTTAAAGTTTAATACCTTAATTACTTATTCTATACTCTGCAGATGTTATATCAAAAATGTATTTAAGAAACAATAAAGTTAAAGAGTTAGTAATGTCTTATATAAATAAAAAGTAATATTGTAGATAATCAAAAAAGAAATCCATCTATGCCAGTCTGATCTCTCAGACCTTTATGGTTTGAGAGATAGAACATTTTAAAGTTCCCCCCTCGCTCCCCTTTCCCTGATGTCAGCCTGTAGCTGACAGAAGAAGATTCTGGTCCCGTGACCGGCAGGCGGCTCTTCAGCAGAGCTGATATACCGCAATCTAAAACTAAATACTTAATTGGAATGGTCTACAAAGCGTGCCTGGTTTGCAAGCACACTTTGTAGACCATTCCAATGAAGTATGTCTTTTTAGTTTGTGGTATTTCGGCTCTGCTGAAGAGCTGCTTTAAGAGTTTGCCGACACGAATCTCCTGCTGATATGCTCCTGTTGATATGAGTGAGGGGAGAACTTTAAAAAATTCTCTCTCTCAAACCTTTATCAGACTGGCATTGATGGATTAATTTTTTGATTATCTACAATATTACTTTTTATTTATGTAAGACATTACTAACCCTTTAAAGTGATAGTAATACTTGAAATTACATAGATTTAATTCAATAGATATTTAAAAAATAAATTAATTGTGTTGTTTCCGATCTCCCAAAACCTTTATGGTTTGGGAAATATAAGTCTGCAAAGTTCCCCCTTCCCTCCCCTTGTGCTGACGTCACCTTTCTAACTTAGAGACGGAGATCGCAGTCCATTGACCATCCTGTGGCTCTTCAGCAGAGCTGTGATCCGGGTAGTTACAATGAAATACTTCATTTGAATGGTCTACAACTTGTGCTTGCAAAGTAGAAAGCGGACGTCAGCACAAGGGGAGGGAAGGGGGAACTTTGCAGATCGGAAATGGCACAATTGATTTATTTTTTTAAAAAATATCTATTGAATTATGTAATTTCAAGTATTACTATCACTTTAAAGGGATAGTAATGGATTCAAATACATGTAATGCTCCTATATTATGGGTCATGTGGTGCTGTACAGAAGTAGTGTGTGAATTGTAGTTCAAAAGTAAATCAATCTGAAAGTATTCCACTCCCGCCCCTTTTATGAGAAGATCCCACATCTGCGGGGAGGCGCATCAAAGAGGTAAAAGGGGCAGGAGGGGGATACTTTAAAATCAATTTACATTTGAACTACTAGTTAGTGGAATTTAAATCAGCAGAAGGAAATCGGATTTACCCAAACGACACATATGTGTCCCTCAAAGGATCACACATTATGATACTTCAAGATTTAAAAAAAAGCTGATTAGCCCCTTGGGCACATTGCAATCAAGGAGTTAAATGAGCAGTAAACTTTCTTTTAGGAACAAATATATATCTTGCAGGGTTTTATTGCTGAAAAAAACAACGGTTTTCCCATCACTGAGAGATTTTTCATTACTAGGCAACTCAAACATTCAGAGGTTTTCTTTGTCAACAGCGCCAACTAGTGTTCAAAAGGTCATTTGTTTTGTAATGCACTCTGCAAGAGAGTTTCAGTAACTGACTAGAAAAAAATATGGTACCGTGTTAGGCAGTGGAGTAGATAGGATTCAGTGTAGCAAAAAACTCACAAGAGTGATATAAAAGTGAAACCTTTTAATGGCTAACTGAGGACATAAAAAGTCCAAAATTGAAGGGACCTTAGTGTCCTGAAAGCTTGCACTTGTTATGTCCTCAGTTAGCCATTAAAAGGTATCACCTTTATACCACTCTTGTGAGTTTTTTGCTACACTGAATCCTAGTAACTAACTAGGGATCCTCAACGTTGCTGATAAGAACAGCACCACTTCTGGACAAAACAGAAAATCGCAGTTTAATTAAACTTAACTTGAAAGACCATCTGAATTAAAAGTCTCCAATCTGCATTACGTACCAGGAAAACCCAAAGCAGATTCACCCCAAAAGTTCTCAAGTCCATTAAAGTGACGCACATGGTTTAAAATTCTCAGTAGGGGTTTTAAAAAAAAAAAAAAAAAAAAAAGGAGCAGATTAACCAGTTGATGCTATGCTGGTCTCCAAGAGTCTAGGGGGGTATGCTCAGATGCAATTAGGGGATATCTACTGTTGGGTGAAAAGAGTGAGGATGATGTACTAAGGGACTAACGGGAAATGGAATAATTCAGGTGTAAACCAACTGCACCATATTGGACATATTCCCCAAATTCCCACTGATTTTAATGGTCTACCATTCAAGGGCTTAACCCTTTGAGTCCCAGAGGGGTACACAACGCATTGCAGAGCTCATTGCACTTAAAGGGTTAAAAGTTCCATTTACAATCAATGGGAATTTTTATTTGTTCCCCATGGTACAAGTTGGTACATCAGCCGCTCTTCCGTTTTTTTGTTTTTGTTTGATTTTGTTTTTTATCTCACCTATGTGCTTAAAACCATCCAGGATACAATGATGTACCTCTCAGCGCACCCTCACAGAGAAGACATTGCTCTGTCTTTTATTACAATAGCCTCTTTCTCACAGCCCATTTACACCAGTGGAAATCAATCATCCCTATGCACATACCAGTTACTTCCACAGACATCAAAAAGTATTAAGGACTCGATAGGCCTTCCTGCCAGATGCCTTCCACGCTCACAGCAAAACATTAAAGGGCATCACTCTGTTACCATGATAATGGCATTAATGCACAGGTGTTACAGCTGGAGTGGGCAACCTGTGGGTCTCCAGCTATATTTGGTCATTATGGAATAGTCTCCAAGCAGATATGGTAGAAACTAAAGCAGTACGTTGATTTAAGAACTCCTGGGATAGATATATTGGTATTCTAAGAATAAAATAAGATTGAGCTTGTTCTACAGACAGGGAAATAGGCAGACTAGCTGGGCCAGTTGGTTCTTAACTACCTTCATATGATATGCCCCTTATATGTATTTAAAGGAAAAGTAGAGCAAACCAACTGTACCAGAGGATACATAAATATTCCCATTGATTGAAAGGAGCCTTTGAGCAACTTGAATGCTAGAAAGGTCTTCAATGTATTTCTTCACAATGCATTGGAGACTTTCCTAGCAATCAAGGGGGTTAAATCCCCCATTTTAATCAAGGAGACTTTTGGGAATATTTATTTTTCCCCATTGCTCTAGATGGATTGCCCCAGAATTGTTACTGATGACTCTTATACACAAGGCTCTATGATTCTATACTTACTTACCTGGTAGTCTCAGCCAGAACCTGTAAACACAACTATTGCTTAGTACGAGATCACTAAAGACAGGTCTTAACCCATGGAGTGCCTGAGGGGTACTCAACGCAGTACAAAGCAATGCGTTGTATACCCCCTTTTGCTCTCAAAGGGTTACTTATGATTTTTGTTTTCTCAGTTGAGAATGTTAAACAATAATAGAGTAAACTTTTTATGAACTAAAATACATGTTATAAGAATATTCCTCTTAAGTAAAGCAAGGTTACTCCGACACGGTTGTGTAGTTTTCATTCAAAAGTAATTGCAGCTCAAACTTCTTGTTAAATTGCGCTGTCAATATCACTTACAAATGCCTTTTTGACACTAGCTGGTGCTGTTGCTTACAATTTGATAAAAAAAAAAAATAGTTTGAGTTTATTTTTTCATAAAGAAAAAAAGATTTACTGTGTCATTTGTATCCTTTGTTAATCAGCGGTTCTGTCCAACCCTCTGGTCCATAAAGGCTTAATACCTATTCTATACTCTGTAGCTGTTCTACCAGAAATGTATGTAAGAAACAATAAAGGTAAACGGATACCAATAGGTTCAAATACACGTAGCTCTGATTCATGCTCCTATATGATGGGTCATCGTGTGTGTGCGTGTCTGTCTGTGTGCAAGCATGTGTGAGTCTGCCTGTGTGCGTGCGTGAGTCTGCCTGCGTGGGTCTGCCTGTGTGCGTGCGTGAGTCTGCCTGCGTGAGTCTGCCTGTGTGCGTGCGTGAGTCTGCCTGCGTGAGTCTGCCTGTGTGCGTGCGTGAGTCTGCCTGCGTGAGTCTGCCTGTGTGCGTGCGTGAGTCTGCCTGCGTGAGTCTGCCTACGTGAGCCTGCCTGCCTGCGTGAGCCTGTCTGCGGCAGCGTGCGTCTGCGTGCGTCTGTGTCTGCGGCTGCGTGCGTCTGTGTCTGCGGCTGCGTGCGTGTCTGTGTCTGCGTGCGTTCGTCTTTGTCTGCGACTGCGTGCGTGCGTCTGTGGTTGCGTACGTGCGTCTGTGGCGTGCGTGCGTCTGTGGCGTGCGTGCGTCTGTGGCTGCGTGCGTCTGTGGCTGCGTGCGTGCGTCTGTGGCTGCGTGCGTGCGTCTGTGGCTGCGTGCGTGCTTCTGTGGCTGCGTGCGTGCTTCTGTGGCGTGCGGCGGCGTGCGTGCGTCTGTGGCGTGTGGCGGTGTCCGTCTGTGGCGTGTGGCGGTGTTCGTGCGTCTGTGTCTGCGGCGGCGTGCGCCTGTGTCTGCGGCGGCGTGCGCCTGTGTCTGCGGCGGCGTGCGCCTGTGGCGGCGTGCGTGCGTCTGTGGCGTGCGTGCGTCTGTGGTGTGTGGCGGTGTCTGTCTGTGGTGTGTGGCGGTGTTCGTGCGTCTGTGTCTGCGGCGGCGTGCGTGCGTCTGTGTCGGCGTGCGTGCATCTGTGGCGGCGTGCGTGCATCTGTGGCGGCGTGCGTGCATCTGTGGCGGCGTGCGTCTGTAAAGTATCCCCCTCCTGCCCCTTTTACCTCTTGGATGTGCTCCCCCAGCCGGTCCGGGCGAGGGACAATCTTCAGTGAGTGTAATGAAAATCCTGTGCTCCTTCATTAAGAGGGGCAGAGTTTTCATTATGCTCACAGAGAAAAGATTCCACATCTGTGGGGAGGCGCATCCAGGAGGTAAAAGGTGCGGGAGGGATATACTTTAAAATTGATTTACTTTTGAACTGCAAGTCACATACTACTTATATACAGCACTACATGAACCATAATATAGGAGCATTAATCAGAGCCACATGTCTTTCCATCCATTACTATCCCTGTAAGTGTAAACACAAAGAGGCGTGTGCTCAGGTAGCAAGGATTTGTTTTAATGCCCACCACCAGTCAAAACAGGTGTCCCTTGGACTCTGTATGGCACATAACATGTATGCCTCCTCTGTATGAAACTCTACAGTTACATTTCAATACTGAGCAGCATACCCTTTCTTTTAGGTATGTGCCAGTGGCTCTCAAACTTTTTGTACTGGCGGAACACCTTGTTCCATACAAAATCTAATATATAAAGTATTTTACCAGTAAACATATTGAGATATAAGTATTAGTATTACCCAATTTAATGGTAATCATTTTATCTACCTTAGAAGGAGGAAAGGCTGAGTTGACTTTTTCAGGACTAAACCTTCAAACCTGAAGTTTGAACATACTGTACAGATATTAACCAACTGAGCTATCTCACTGCATACACGGAAGCCGATATATGAAGAAATGGGAACAGATTGCGAGCAAACTGACTGCATCACATTGAATTCCCAACGTTTCAGTTGATTTAGTAGGGGATTTTAACCCTTTGAAAGATAAAGATAGAGAGGACTCCAGCACATGCACAATGCATCGGAGACCTGTCTAGCTTTCAGAAGATTAAAAACCCCATATGAATCAAAGGGGATTTTTTCTTTGTTCCATGTGATGCTGATGGTTTGCTCCAGAATTTCTCTACTTTTCCACAGTACATCAGCATTACTGTCTACCACCCCAGTCTTGTTCCATTGTCCACCATTATAAAAATGTGTTACACAGACCCCTACGTACTTGTTACGAAAATCATGGGGTTCCACTGATCACATTTTGAGAACCACTGAATAGGGGATGAGAGAGGCAAATCTTGCTCATTTCCTATCTCATGCTATTTACTAAGCATATTTCTCCCATTGTCTGAGATTAGTATAACCTAATATAATACAAAATATAGATATCTATGCATATCTTACCTGATAATAAAACATTACTATATTGTTAAACACATCTTTAGTGCTTACATACCTTCGTATTGGCCATGTCCACAATGTACTGGTCGCCTTTAACACATTCCATAACAGGGAAGCCATCTCGGTCAAGTACTTTAGCTTGGGAGTTGCCGGCCACAACAAGAATGACGTCCCCTGTATTGCTGTACTGTAGGGACTTTATCTGGTGACTGCGGGAATGAGAAACAGAACATTTATTAGCAATTTAGAAAGGTTTATGATAAACACATTTCAGTGAGGCTGATGTACTAATGGAATTTTGGGGATATCCAACCATACCCTAGAGGATAAACACCACCATTGATATAAATGGGGCTTTCACATGTTGGATGTTAGAAAGGTCTCCAACACGCTGCTTCACAATGCATTATACACCTCTCTAGCATCTCATGGGTTTAAAGTCCCATTTAAATCAATTGTAATTTTTTTTGGTCTACTATGGTACAGTTGGTTTGCTCTAGTTGTTCATAATACACGAGGTCCAGTAACAAATATGTCCTGCATATTTAAAGGGCTAAGAAAAAGTAAAACTACAAACAGCTACACAGACTAGCAGAGATGTTTAGGTCCTCTGATCAGAACCTTTCTCAAGCCATACATATAGGCTAAGGCTCAGTCTTTTACCAGCTACTCACTGCTATTCCCTGTGAGAAGTTCCATTATAAACGTGCAGCCCTCAATGTGAAGTTCTGCCTGAGCATCTTGTCTTACCTCCTGCAAGAGCTGAAGCTGCCAGTGGCAGTCTTATTCGGATTGGCTGTGCAGCCTGTTATGATGTTACGCAACAGTAATCCTCAACTGAATCTTCAGAGTCCACATCGCTAGCTTTGGGGATGAGAAATCCTGGAGGGACATGTGCACATGTGCACTAAGGCCTGTACTGCCAGATGTGGGACTAGCAATGATTAAAGGATCACTTACATAATTTTAAATATCAGATTTCTATCTAGCATCTGTAAAAATAAGTTATGTATGTTTGATCCCTAAAATCCAATCCTAAACTTGCACTTTAATGTAAATGTAGACTGTCCTGACCATACACCATTTAGTTAATTTTGTTTGTGCAGTATAAATGAGACAAGAGCGATAGCATTTAATTTATCGATATTAGCTATAGCTGGTCTTCAGATTTTTCTTTAGCAGTGCCTGTTAAATTGGGAATGCAAGGTGCTGGGTTGTGTAGCTAGGGGCATTAGTTGCAGAAACAGGGAAGTGGTTGTGCCACTCTACAGATCTCTAGTTAGACTACACCTAGAGTATTGTGTACAGTACTGGAGACCCCATCTCCAGAAGGATATAGATACTCTAGAGAAAATTCAGAGAAGGGCTACTAAAATTGTGACTGGTTTACAGGAAA
Organism: Rhinophrynus dorsalis; assembly: GCA_037306005.1. NCBI lineage: Eukaryota > Metazoa > Chordata > Amphibia > Anura > Rhinophrynidae > Rhinophrynus > Rhinophrynus dorsalis. The sequence continues at coordinate 645,308,555 of CM074718.1, forward strand.
AGAAATATCAGGATAGACTAAAGGATCTGAGAACATGTATAGTTTGGAGGAGAGAGAGGGGATATGATAGAAACATTAAAATACATGAAGGGATTCAAAAAAGTACAGGAGGTGAAGTACATTTCAAAGGAGTAAAAATGTTAGGACACGAGGCCATAGTCTAAAACTAGAGGGACACAGGTTTAGATGTAATGTAAAAAAGTTTTAGATAATTCAGGGAAATTAAGCATGCATGGGATAGGCATAATGGTGCGCTGAACATAAGACAAGACCAAGGACCAAATAAGGTTTGAAGTTTTTACAGTAGGAAAATGGCCAGCTAGATGGGCCGTCAAATTCTATGTTTCTAAATAAATAATGGCAGCTATAACAAATAATACCCCCACCAAGGGGATAAGAAATAGGTAATCTCTACATATTAAATATTTGATGTGACAACTATAAATCAGTGAAAAATATCTTAAAAAGAATGATCCCAAAGAGATACACATTTATTAAAAAAAAAACAAAAACAAAAAAAAACACACCAATATGCAATGTACAAAAATTATAAAAATACTTTGGCCGCAGATTACAACACTATACTGTACACTATATGGCATTCTATTAAGA